>JAPKLX010000105.1:429525-466696 GCA_026898415.1 Leonotis leonurus | reverse complement strand
GTCCTCCGTGTATCGTACCCGAGAGAACTTATGGGAGTGCGGCCTGCTTCAGTCGAAAAGGGCCTACACTACCATTGTTGGCGAGAGATTAAATTAATTGATTAGTACTACTCATACCTACACTAGTCAATTCTGATGGGCGCTCCCGATGGATTTCACCAAGGTGAAATCCCAACTTGAAGAAGCACAGCTAACCATCCGCAAGTTGAATACTGAGACTTATTCGCTTCAAGAGATCATGGACAGCGCAAACTCAAGCAAAAGGGGCCTCGGATATGCTGCACCAACTGTGTTTTGTCGTGGGTCCACATCAACAGGAGAAACATCCAATACCAAAGCAGATGTTATGCTCACAGACCCACCAACACAGACAAAGAAAAACACACCTCGCAAACAGGAAAAAGTAAGAAAAGTAAGAGGAAAAAGTAAGAAAGGTAACAAAACATTCCTTTCCAATTATGAGACTTATGATGGAGGAAATGTTTCCTTCGATGGAGGTTCAAAACATTCCTTTCCAATTATGAGACTTATGAGACTTGTGTATCATGACAGGTCAAAGGTCATCAGACAACTGTTACATGACTGATAACCTAAAATGCAATAAGGCTCAAGTTGATGATGCTATACTCTGGCATAAAAGATTAGCTCATACTAATTTTTGAAATCTTGGCAGGTTAATCAAGATGGATGCCGTGCGAGGTCTACCCAAACTTGGGAAGGCAGACCAGATCGTGTGTGGAGACTGTCAACGAGGAAAATAATTACATGCCTCACATCCTGCTTTACAACACCATGAACAACACTTTGGGACCAACCGATGTTTTGAGCTTCTACATATGGATCTTGCAGGACCCATGGAAGTTGAAAGCATTGGTGGTAAAAGGTATGTATTAGTTATGGTAGATGATTTTTCCAGATTCACATGGACCTATTTTTTACGTGAAAAATCTGAAACATTTAAGGTGTTTAGAAATATGTTTGCTCGTGTTGCTAATATGTTTGATGCTAGAATATCTCGCATAAGATCTGATCATGGTCGTGAGTTTGAGAACTCGCAATTTACAACCTTCTGTGACGAAAAAGGAGTATACGAGGAGTTTGCAGCACCAAAAACTCCACAGCAGAATGGGGTGGTCGAACGCAAGAATAGGACCTTGATTGAGATGGCAAGGGTTATGCTGAGCTCAAAATAAATGGCGAAACGTTTTTGGGCTGCGGCAGTAAACACCGCATGTTACATCAACACTCGAGTCAACATTCGACCAGGCTCATTCAAAACTCCGTATGAGCTACTTAAGGGAAGAAAACCTAACCTAAAACATTTTCGCGTTTTCGGGTGTGTATGTTTTATCCTAAATGATCGTGAGTATCTAACAAAGTTTGATGATAAGAGTGACAAAGGTGTATTTGTCGGGTACTCAACGAACAGCATAGCATATAGGGTATTTAACCTTCGCATTATGACAATACAAAATATGTTAATGTTGTCTTTGATGACGCAGGTGATATGAACAAGGAGATGGAAGTAGAAGACGACGTATATCAAGGGGGAATTGTTTTACCTCCTGTTAAAGCCCAAACTGCTCCACCTAACATAGCATCCAGCAGTGATGAGGAAAATAATGCTACACAACATGAACTAGAAGACGAACAAGATGAGGTTCAAGAGGTTACTCACCGCAGAGAACCTCCGGGAAGAGTTAGAGAAAGCCATCCATTGTCTCAAGTTATAGGAAATGTTGAGGATGGTGTTCAGACCAGACGTAAACAACTGATTAACTATAGAGACATGACATGCTTGTACTCGTTGTGCTCCACAATTTCTGGTGTAACATGTTTTGTCTCCAAATTTGAACCAAAAAATGTCAAGGAAGCATTGACTGATGAATTCTGGATAAATGCCATGCATGAAGAACTAAATCAGTTTGTTCGTAGTGATGTTTGGTACCTTGTTCCCAGACCAGCCAACAGAAATGTTATCGGCACAAAGTGGATTTTCAAGAATAAATCTGATGATAAGGGAACAATTGTACGATAAAGCACGATTGGTGGCTCAAGGGTATACTCAAGTTGAAGGGGTGGATTTCGATGACACGTTTTCCCCAATAGCAAGACTTGAGTCCATTCGGTTGTTGCTTGCTGTTGCATGTCATCTCAATATCAATCTCTACCAGATGGATGTGAAGGCAACATTTCTCAACGGTGAACTAAAGGAGGAAGTCTATGTTGAACAACCCAAAGGATTTGAGGACCCTCACAAGCCTGACTATGTGTTTCGACTGAAGAAAGCACTGTACGTTCTCAAACAAGCACCACGTGCTTGGTATGAACATCTCACAAACTTCCTTCTCATGTACGGATTTGTAAGAGGTGCTGCTGACCGAACATTGTTTATCAAAAGGGAAGATCAACACATCCTTATTACTCAAATATATGTTGATGATATGATTTTTGGTTCCACTTCACGTAACATGCTCAATGACTTTTCAGGCGCAATGTCTACGAAGTTCGAGATGAGCATGGTGGGAGAACTCACATACTTTCTTGGACTTCAAGTTAAACAAGGACAAGATGGCATCTTTATCTCTCAAAGCAAGTATGCCAAGCACATAAAGACTCCCATGGACTCTACAGAAAAGTTGACTAAAGATGATGCTGGAGAGGATGTTGACCCAACACTCTACAGATCAATGATAGGGACTCTGCTGTACCTAACATCTACTCGTCCAGATCTGATGTTTAGTGTATGTGTATGTGCCAGGTATCAAGCTAAACCCAAGGTATCCCATCTTAAAGCTGTTAAAAGAATTATCAGGTATGTTGCTGGAACATTATATTTAGGAATCTTTTTTTCTAAAGACATGAATATGAGTTTGATAGGGTTTAGTGATTCTGATTGGGCTGGAGATGTGGATGATAGCCGTAAGCAAAATTGTGTTTCCTTATCCACTGCTGAGTCTGAATATGTTGCAGCAGGCAGTTGTTGCACACAACTGCTGTGGCTCAAACAAATGCTTAGTGATTATGGCCTAGAAAGCAATGACCTAGTTGTGTACTTTGACAATATGAGTGCTATAAACATTTCCAAAAATCCTGTTCAACATTCAAGGACAAAGCATATTAACATAAGACACCATTTCATTAGAGATTTAGTGGAACAAGAGGTGATCAAGCTTGAGTACGTGAAAACAGAAAACCAAGTTGCTGATATCTTTACAAAACCCTTGGATCATGAGAGATTCGTGTACTTACGAAAGTCTCTTGGTCTTTGTTTCTGTCATTAATAGAGTGTGTTGTGCTACACCCATATTCATATCATTGTTATCTATATCAAAGGGTGTAGCTTGTGTGTCTAACTTGCTAGTATAACATCTTAGTCAACATGATCTGTCTACGGCCGCCTGGTGTCCTTTTATGTATATTTTTATGTAATTGTGTGGTAAACAATCCAAGTAGTTTGGGGGGCACGGCGTTCGCTGCGACGATGCTACCTTACCAAAGGATTGCAACTGCGACTGCTTTCGAGGGTGAAAGGCTAGGGGCACGGCGTTCGCTGCGACGATGTACTCTACGCTCACTAACCCTTGGATTCTTGTAGTTCTGCACCTACTTTATCTATATGAACCGGGTGAATATTGCAGAGATGTTGACACAACAAAGCAAGTTAGACAGTTTGTTTTTCAAAATGTTGTTCTCTAAAATGTTTCTCTCAATATCAGCAACCTGTGTTTTCTGTATCGCATAATCTAGCATGTTCTCCTCAACATCCGTATTTCTCTCTTGGCAGTGGGTTATGATTGTCGAGTAGCGTGTTCTAGGGTTTGTCAGGATGCATGTGAAATGACATAACACCCCTTTCGTTGAACCGTCGCCAGACTGTTTATTTCATCATTATGTTTTCTGCCACAGCAGTCACCTTTCACACGAAACCCTAAAAACCCTATTCTCTCTCTTCCATATCTGCACGCTCTCCAAAACTGATTCAGTTTTTTTCTCTCGCCTCCTATACTTACAACAAAACACCCGACGCTTCCTTCACTCAAACCATTCAGTTTCTAAAAATTTTTCACATTTGTCTTCTCTCGCATCTCTCCTGCACACAAAAATAGCTACTCCACCGACCCCAGATGTTACTGCACTTCTCCAGGCCCTCCTAGCAGCCAACCCTACACTTCTCCAGGCCCTTCAAACCACCGCTGCACCACCACCAGTCGAAGCTCCGCCCGTCTCCGACGAAGCTCCGCCCGTTTCCGTGGTCGTTCCGCCCGTGTCAGTGGAACCACCTCCTGTTCAAACTCCAGTTGTACCCCCGACGGAAGAAATTCTTACTGCTCCTCCTCCAGTCCCTTCAGAGGCCATCCCTGATGCACCACCGGTGGTTGACACCCTTGCACCACCAGTTACGACTATTGCACTGGTAGAACACACTCAAGCATCGGTGCCATCCAGATCATCCTCTCCGCCCGTCGCTCCTGCTCGCAAGCCCGCTACTAGGGGCTCCAGACTATCGACACACCATAGTCTGGCCAAGAAATCAAAGGGTCCCGTCCCCACTGTTGTCGTTCAAGATGACAGTGAAGACGTAGTTTCTTCAGCCCCAAAGCGCCCGCGACTTCTCTCTGCTGCTGATGTCAAGGTTGAACCAACTTCTTCCGCCACTCTCACTGCCAAAGGCAAACAGGCGGTGCAGATTTCGGAGCCCTCTGATGCTCCCGACCTTCCATTGGATGCTGAAGAAGCTCTCAGCCTCCAATTCTAAGATGAAGTGGCGGCGGTTAAGTGGAAACGACTTCGTAACATTCCATGTGTAAGTGAGCGCACTGCTGATGAGACCACGTTTGAAGAAAACAATCTCCTATCCTTCTTTCGCTCCAGAGGGTTGTTGGGTATGGTTTTCGAACTCCCTCCTCTACTTAAATCTGCTGTGCGTCACTTCTATTGCAATCTACATCGCTCCTTTGGTAATCGCTCCTCTCCCAAGTTTGGCAAAGTGTATCTCTATAATTCCGTCTTTGATTTCTCGGCGGAGGCCATCAACACTGCACTTGGTCTTCCCACTGTTGAGAGCGACACTACCCCCGATCTTGACGATGTTGCGAAACTGATCACGGGAGGCAAACGGTCAAAGTGGGTCCAACCTATGAAGTCTTCTTGTTTGACGCATCTGTACTCAGTTCTACACAGAGTTCTTACCTACAATTGGATAGTCTCATCAAATGTTACTGTGGTAACACAGCAACATGGGATGTTACTCTATCTAATTGGACTCAACAAACTGTACAACATGGGTTGTATCATCTTTGATTAGCTCGTCGCTCTCTTCGTAAAACCGCAGATCACTTCTCTTCCATTCCCTTCTCTTATTTGCAGGGTACTAGAGCACCAAAGCTTCACATCAATTGCCCGGAGTCATGAGGCTACTCCTGCCCTGGTGTATACAATCCATCCCTCCCTCTTCAGCAAGAGCAAGGTAGCAGACCTACCCTGGCACAATCCTGATGCTCCCGTCCCTAGTCCCTCCGGTATTCACCTGCCACCACAGACTGCACATCAGTTAATTGGTACTCTTTCTACCCTAGTTGCCCTTGTTACTGCGCTTCAAGCCTACCTCTCTTCACAACAAGGGGGAGAACCAGTAGCCACAGCAGCAGGGGGAGAAGCAGCAACAGGGGGAGACGCAGAGAAAGAGGAAGAAGACAGTAAGGAGGAAGAAGATGATGGAAATGAGAGATTGTGAAGGATGAGAGTTTGGGAAGGATGACCAGATGTGGTCATAAAAACATTTTGCTGATGTGATGTTAAGGGCACCAAAAACAAGCACCAAAACAATTTTTATTTTTTTCTTTACTTTTTGTGGATGCTTTTATTTTTGTGGTGGATGACTGTTGCAGCTCTAATCGTTTTTGATGAAATGGCATAGTAGTTGCTGCTTGAGATGTGTGATAGTTTTACGTGCATATTGCTATTTCTATCTATATTGCTACTCTTGAAGTTGTTTTTCAGGCACAAACATTCAGGGGGGAGCTCTAGTGAAGAAAAAGGTGTTGTGAAGAAGGCACAAAAACAGGGGGAGTTTGTTAGGTATTTAAGATATATTGTTATCTGTAATGTTGATCTAACATGTGTGTTTTTGTGTTCTTCACAGAAATGTTGACTTAGCTTCTAACGCAACATGACAACTGGTGTTGACTCAGCGTCCAACTCGACAGCCACGTGTAAGGATGACTTGGCAGATGCACGAAGACGTGAAGGATGCACGGAGACTAGAGGGAAGACCAAGTCTTACTAGGCAGTTGAGAGTTTCATGCTTAGTGGAATTCTGTTCCACAAATCCAGGAGTCAACAACCAACTAAAGTAGTTCCACAATTCCAGGCAAATTTGCGGAGCACAACAACAGAACTGCGAAAATTGTGGAGACATGGGCCGAACAGTTACTACACTTATGGATCCAAGCCCATGTAGTCTATCTATAAATAATAGAATTCTTTCATTCAGTTAACACGGTTAGATAGACACATTTGCATATTAAATTCGTAGTTTTAATTCTGTATGCTTCTTAGCTCGTAAGAACATACATTTAGTATTTTAGTGATAGTGTTGTAGTTATTGTTGTGTTCAACATTGTAATAGCTCAACACTTGTTTTGATTATTCCTTTTTGGCCGTAAGGCTTCCGTGTAGGTTATTAATTGATAACCTACACAAAAATTATCTCGTGTCTTCTACTTTAGCTTTCGCAAATAATCACTTAGAGTAGGTTGATACACTTTCAGAACCTACAAAATCCTTCAAATTGTATCTGATTAAATCCAGGTATTTTAGACATTGTCTCGTTTGCATCGCCGAGCATTTTGAATTTCCCCTTTATAAAAAAATCCCATTATATTTTTAAGTACATTCTTCATCAAATTAGATCGACGATTTAGCACGGATGGAATTTCTATTCTGTTTACTGAATCACATGAAATTTTATCCAACTCCATATTTGTATTTGAAATGAAATGTATGAACGAAGAAATAAAGAAAATTTTCTACTTAAATCGGAAGTTTCAACAGATCAAAACGGAAAGGAATTAATAAAACAATCCTCGAAACAGAATTCTGTCATTTAGACTTATTAAGGTCATAGGGTTTTGTATAGAATAGCAAAACAAAAAAAGAAAATAATTCAAATTATACCATTATTATTTTATACCATTATTATTATGATATTACATATATCATATTACATATATTCGAATTTGATAAAACTAAAAAGATTCTTGGGAGACAAAGAAAAAAAGCAGATAGAATCCAGTTTTTTTTTAGCATTAGGGATTTTGTTGTTCAAAAAAACGATTCAAAGAGAAGAGAGATATTTGTACTTTACTTTTTTTGACTAGAATATGATTTGAAGGGTAGGGTATTGTATAATAATATAAGAAGGGTTTCATTTATTAAACACGTATACAGATAGCTATAGATTTCTCTTTTTTTGACGGTTCTATTGGGGACAGCCCCGAGCGTGCTCTATCAAAAGAAAATTTCCATTCATGCATGAAATGAAGTAGGATAATTTTATGATAATTCCTTAATATATCTAAATAATAGATATTTGTATTTATGTTCTGGGGTTTACATATACTCGTATGTTTTGTTATAATTGAAATTGAGAAATATTTTTTAATTGAAAAATAAATCCTGATTAGTTCTGCTTCAATTTGTATTTTGTCATTAGGAAAACAAAATTTGAAATTCAAATCCCAGGATCGTTCATGAATTAGAAGTAAGGAGTCAATAGTCAATGGTTGAAATTTCTCGTCTGAAAAATACACATTTGAGTTCTCAATAGAAAAACGAGAGAATTTTTTTAGCATTGTGTATTTTCAAATACTATACAATCAAAGGGATGGATCAAATCCAATCAAAAGGGGTATTTCTTTTTTTTAGGAAAAAAGGATTAAGGAAAACAGAAGTCAAAATGCAAGTACAATAAAAATGAAGTAATCCGGGAAAAATTGTATCTATTTTGTATCGTTTTGGCGGCATGGCCGAGTGGTAAGGCGGGGGACTGCAAATCCTTTTTCCCCAGTTCAAATCCGGGTGTCGCCTGAATCACCAAAAAACTCGAAATCATAATCGATTTATTGGGTTGGTTTCTCACTAGTGTTTGGTAGAACCCCTTTTTGACTCTGCGACATTAATTCCACTATTATTAGTGAGGAATAATTCCTTCGTATTTATATAGATTAGGGGACATAATGCACATGGATATAGTAAGTCTCGCTTGGGCTGCTTTAATGGTAGTCTTTACATTTTCCCTTTCACTCGTAGTGTGGGGAAGAAGTGGGCTTTAGAAGTACTACTTATTAATCAAACCCACTTGTTTTATAGATCGTTCTGCAACGCATTTTGAACTATTAAAAAAAAACTATGAATTTGGAATCCCATTGGATTCCAATGGAGTAATCTATGATAGGAATCATGCTATTTCAATCCAAGAGATATTTCATTGATTCCCGTCTTTGTACTTCGAAAAGAAAGGGATTCAGATGATTGGAAATTTATTCCAACCTAAAATTCTTCCGAAATTTTCTATTTCAATCAACGGGAATGGGCTCTTACTATCTTTATAGACGGATACTAAACTAAAGAAGACCGGACCTTTTTTTTGATTTCCTTCTTGACTCTTCAAAAAAGAAGTCGTTTTGTTAAGCGTATACGCACTTTCTATAAGAAATGATATAGAGATAGTGGTTGTTTAAGGAGAGACTGGGCAATAATAAAATATTGCCTCGGGCGAGTGACATATTGGGCATTTACCCTTTTGTTTCTATTCTAATTTTAGAAAGGCGGTTTATGCTTTATCGACTTATTTCATATGGCATTAAAAATAGGCGAGGTTTCCCCTTCCTTATTAGAAAAAGGAAAGGAATTAGAATCCTAAAAAAAGAATTTTTTCAGATTGATCGGAAAACAAATAGATGTAGCAAATTGGGTCTTATGTTAATTCCATACAATATATGTTATGAAATTTTTTGTATAGGGAATTAATATATGAATAGAATAGTTTAGATTGATATATAGAAATTTAATAGAGAAACTTTAGCATTTATCTTTATTCTAGATTATAATTTTATAGACTAAGAGATAGTATAGACTAAGAGATAGATAGTATAGTAGAAAAATTCATTTTTCTACCGTACTATCAGAAATTTTTTGATTATAGTGCACTTATTTCATTTAAGTTAAGACGTGAAATTGAATCCCTTTCATTTTCATTTGACTTCATAAATTTTTGATAAGAACTTGGAAGGAAAGTTTGATTCAAATGAATTTTAAACTTCAATTGAATTAATCATTTTGACTGACTGTTTTTACGTAAATGATAAGTAGAAAAGCGGTAGGAACTAGAATGAAAAGTGCAGTAGCAATAAATGCAAGAATATTTACTTCCATAATCTCATCGGTTTTTTACTTCACAATAACTCGGGATTTAATCCCCTAGAGATGATAAATCTTTCGTCTATTGTCTGTAAATTCAATGAATCAATTACCTCTCGATGATCTTGAACTGGATCACTATCATGAATAACAATATTTGATCTATCAAATAAACTTGTCGTCAAGACTTGAATAGTATAACATAGGAAGTTATTTTATCCATACCGAATCAAAATTGGGATTCCTAACTTAATTACTCCAAAATGTATCATCTGTTTCCTTGCTTTTCCTATAACCCACCTTGTGTCTCCTTGGACAATCTCCTGAGGAAGGATCTTCAGATTGTCTTTCCACTTCAATTAATTACATAGTTCATAACCAACCAAACAATAAAAGCGAGATGGAAAAATAGGAAAGAAAAAAGAAATCAAGACTCCTTTTTTCTTTGGGAATGAAAGTATATCCCTCGACACTCTTTACTAGTTCATCGAAAAGGAAATTTTTATTTTTCTATTTATTGGATCCGTCGGGACTGGCGGGGCTCGAACCCGCAGCTTCCGCCTTGACAGGGCGGTGCTCTAACCGATTGAACTACCATCCCAGGGAAATAAGGGATTTGGTAGAAATTTTGATTCTTTTTTATCTTTGTATGGGGTCTTTCTAAAGGACAATGGGTTTTCTATTATCTCATGGTAGATTGATGTGGTTTATTGGGCCGAGCTGGATTTGAACCAGCGTAGACATATTGCCAACGAATTTACAGTCTGTCCCCATTAACCGCTCGGGCATCGACCCAGGAAGAATCCATTTTCTTTTTTTTAGGCTTATTGGTAATCCATGATCAACTTCCTTTCGTAGTACCCTACCCCCAGGGAAATTCCAATCTCCGCTGCCTCCTTGAAAGAGAGATGTCCTAAACCACTAGACAATGGGGGCCAACTTGACCAACCGCCCTCATACTATGATCATAGGTATGATCCATTTTTAAAAATTGTCAATATAATGGAATGATAAGATCCGAGGGATCTTTCCGTTTTTCATAATTGTATAGAATTTTTGGATTCGTCATTCATATTCACGAATCGTTCATTAGAATCAACATTCTCTATATAAATCTGGCGGGATCAAGAAATTATCAAAGATTTTCTTTAAAACTTTTAGTTCAAGGGGACAAGTAGAATCTCTTCATCACATGATTCGATGAAATATCTCAACAATTTTTGTTGTCGAATTGGTAAGTGTACGTGTATGTTATGTATCAATCAAGTGAATTTTATTTTAATTAAGGATCACCTCAATAAAAGAAAAAAAAAACGAAAAAAATGAGGGCCGACCTTGTCTTTAAACATTTTACCCCTACTTTCTAGTCAAATCTATTTGATTATTGCCACTACGAGTCTACTGTATATACTTAGGTATATACTTATAATATATAATATGATTATGTGTATATAGATTTTATCTACAGAGTGACTCGTTCGAGAATTCAATCAAATAAGCCCTTTTAACTCAGTGGTAGAGTAACGCCATGGTAAGACGTAAGTCATCGGTTCAAATCCGATAAATGGCTTTTCTTTTTTCATCCATTTTTTTCATAAAAGTCCAGTCATAGTAGAAATCTTTTTTTGGAATATAAAGAGAACTAACCAGATAGATAATAGGTTACCATTATACTGAGTTAGAGGTTAGAGTTATAGTAGTTCTAGTTATAAGGTGGAAGATTTGTTCGAGAAATTTTCATGCTTATGTGAATAAGCACAAGTCACCCCTCTTGACAAGCAAATCCCATTGGAAAGATTCGAAATCAACAAAAGAAAAAGTAAGTGGATCTGACCCATTGAATTATAACCATATCTACTATTCTGATATTCAAATTCGATAGAGATTCAATTTGAATTAGAACAGTTGAACCGCCTCACTTTTTCATTTCATTTCTTTTGAACTTGGAAAGAATTTGTCGATATTTCCGATTCAATCCTCTTGTTGCTATATTTTCTACAGGAACAAGTTATTATTCCCTTCCTTTACAGGGAACTATTTCTTTCAAGTCACAAGATAAGAGTCATTTTCACTATCTTTCTTTGATTCCAAATCAAGATTAATTTGTATCTATCTAAGTCTATTTAGATGTATAGTTATCAGATTGCGACTTCATGTACCAAACATTACTATATTGCATTGTCGCATCTGATATTTTTGTTACGCTAGTGTAATGGAGAATGGATTCGAGAAAGAGACTTTTCTCTTTTTTCATTTAATGAAAAAAAAGAAAGGGACTTTCTTTTTAAGAGATAACATTCAATAGAAAAATATTCTAAACGTATTTTTGACTTTGACTTGTGGGAAGATATACTCTGGAATCTTCGATTTATCTGATGGGAAGATATACTCTGGAATCTTCGATTTATCTGAAGAAAGAAAGAAAAGAAGATAGAACAAAGAAGACACTCAAAGAAAATGAAAAAAGAAATTAATAAAATTATGTATATACAATTGGAATAGTTTAGTATACATAGAAATTAGAACAGTCTAGAAATATCTTTCTTTTTCTCAATCTCACAAACAAGATCAAAGAATAACAAAGAATAACATTAGAAAGACTAACATTAGTTAATCGAAGAAGAGGGGAGGTAGATCGAAGGATCGATTAGTAGTGAGAGACGGGTTCACCTGTTCCTTGAAAAGCTCTTTGAAAAGATTAATCTATCTGATTGATGCGTCATAAGAAGAAAGTTTACAGTTCAGATACTTAGTAACAAAGAAAAATTAAATTGAGTTCGTGAATTTTCCCTGTTCAATTTGTGGGCCAATAAAAGATTTTCTCTTCGAAACCCGTTGGAAGGGGCAGTGCAAGAGAAATCGTAGAGAAATGATCGAATCTTCAGATGCCCCGAAAATACTATGAGGTGCTCGGAAATGGTCGAAGTAGTTGAATAGGAGGATCACTATGACTATAGCCCTTGGTAAATTTACCAAAGACGAAAATGATTTATTTGATATTATGGATGTGTCACGTCCCCATTTCACTTCTCTAAGTAAAATCGAGGAAAACGTGACTAAAAGGAAATACGGATAAAGAAACAAAACGAAGGCGTTTACTTGAATGAGGATCGAATAAAAAAACACCTCAGAGATAGTGATTATAACATCTTGAAATATGAAAAATGAGCACAAGTCTGAAATACATAGTTCGAAGCCAAAAGAGATAGCTAATCAGTTCTTGAATCTAAAACAAAAGTCTGGCAGCGGAAACTGGATCAATATCTAGATTTACATGTATGACGACATATAAATCACCGAGAGTAAAGCATTTAGAGTTTGACAAAAACCACCGCTGAGCCTTCCACTTCGTCATCACGACTTAACCTGCACATTTATAAATATATGCAGGGCTGAGTACGAAAGTACTCAGTAAACACATGCCGAAATCACATTCGTACTGATATATTTACAATTGCCGTAACACAGTGCAACATAGGGATTTTTTCACTAAAGAACCTATGTTCACTAAAATTCTTGTGGTCTTAAAAGTTCGACTGCGCAGTCTAAGTTCTGGAGTAATCATACATATCTGTAATTCTGGGTGTCGGGAAAGTAGCCACTTTCCGCGAACACTGAACCGGCCAACCCGCTAAGATGACTCACAGTTCTGGTGTACACTAACCTTAGAAGATATAAATCTTTAAAGGTCCGAAATCGATTAATTTTTTTTCAACAGATACGCATCATACCAAAATATAAATATTTTCGACAATGCAATACTTCATAACATTTTAAATTCTAAGCATTTCTAAAGCGAAAATAGCAATTTGGTACAACGCATACGATTTGATTTGTAAAAGAAAGCCTACCTGATATGCTTCCTCGTCTAACGAAAAGCTGATTTAGATCGACTGGAATTTCCTTTCGCTGAACCTTAATCGTCATTAAGAGGAAAAATACTCTTCGTGAGTATTAATTTATCTCATCTAAACAAAATGAAATAATATGCTATTATTTCATAATTTATTCTAATTATTACTCAATTTACAATTGAGTTCCTAGTAGTTAAACCAACTCATTATTGAAGAGTTCCAATAATTATCTACTTATCGAATTTCTCTATAATATTCTGTAAGTCATCCTATCTAATTAAGGTGCTATAATAAGTCGAGATAACTTACTCGAAATAATTTAATTATTGATTAAGAAATTTATCGGTATCCGGCTAAATTCTCATTTCTTATTTAGCTTGGTTTAACTAAACTATTTGGGTTTAATTCGATTGATAACTAAACCAACTAATTTATCTCTACTTTCTAAGATTTAATAATTCAAGTCAATCTTAAGAATTTAATCTTAGTTGTTCTAATTTATTTTATAACGAGGCCCATGTTGTGAAACGAAAATGTCCGGTTCACCAAATAATATGTTTTACAGCCTGTTTAGATTTTTATTCCGGAGCCCAACCCGTTTATTTTATTTCTGTCCGATTTCTATTTTTTTTTTAAACTGGGCCCAGACTAAATTTGATTACTAGCCCAGTCCATTTCCAATTTGTATAAGTTGGCCCATTCATTTTACTATCTACTCGGCCCAAACGTTGAAATCATATCCCTCAGCCCATTTGTCTAATTATTCCTAACCCTAACCATAACACTCCCCAGATCACCTCTCACACGATATGTTTCCTGCCCCAACAGATGACATCCATCTGCTTTCTTCCTCTTTCTCTCGCTGCTCCATCTCTCTCACTCGCTGACACTCGGCTGTCTTCCCCTCCACTCTCTCGCCTTTCTGTTCTCGCTTCGATTCCTTCCTCAATCAAGGGGCTTGCCGTCGTTCGTCGTGTAACAGCAGTGCGTCGCCTCTTTACCAGGTACATCCTTCCTCCTCTTCCAATTTCTGTTTCTATATGGTTTTAATTGAGAATCTAGGTCTGCATGTTTAGATTTTTAGTTTTTATTCAGAAATTGTTCTAGTACTTCTTCAATCCTTACCCTCTGCTCTCCCTCTCGATTTGTAGCAAAATTTTCGACAATATTGAGTGTTCGTCGGAGTTCTTTAGCTGCAGTCCCTGGGCTCCTCTTTTAAAGGAAATTTTCTAGTTTTGTTCTAATATTTAGGGTTCATAAGGTGTATATTATTTCTTCCTTCACCATTTTGGTTTCAGAGATTTGATAAGCTCTGTTTTAATTTGGGTTTCCAATTTTGAAATTCTTGTATTTGAGATTTTAATTCCTCGTTTTCAGTATGGCTACAACTCTTTCAAGTTTCTGTTTTAACATTTTGCTATACCCTAGTTCTATTCTGAATCTAGTGGTGAAATTGGGTGAAGCTTCAGTTTAGCTTAGGGTTTAAATTCTGATTTGCTTAGTTTTTTTTTTAAACGAGTTCTGACTGGTTTTGTGCTTATTCTGACTGAGGAAACATTTTGGTTGCTGGTCTCGTTCTGGTTGCTCGTTGGAAGGGTTCTGGAGATTGGTTGTCATATGAGGTAGTTTCTGTTTTAAATTCTGAGATTTATTTATCATTTGAGTTGGTTTATCTTGTTCTGGAGATAATATATATATATATATATATATATTGAGTATGTTCTGGGGTATAAATACGATATACACATAAGTTCCAGTTCTAAATCAGAATCTATATATATCTATATATTTAGGTCTATGTGTTCTGTTCTGAATCTGCTTGTTGCTTTCTAAACCATGTAAAATCTGAATATCTTCTTAGTCTTTCTAAATTCTAGGCTTGTAAGAATCTGAACATAATAATTAAAAGCTTCTAATTCTTTTTACCTCTTTGTTCATCAAGTTCTATGGAAGAAGATGGGATCTAAGGTTCAGTCTTCATCAACTGTGTAAACTCATACATATATACGGTTATATTTACATTCTGCAGTCAGTAAGCATATATTCTAAGTTCTGAAACCTATTTGAAGTCCTATGTTCTGCATGCTTTAACTCAGTTTTAAACTCTTTACTTAGCACTATAGAGAACACAAACTGAATACTTGGGGTCTATGTTTACCTTAGTACTTCTGAAAATTCTGAATGGAGATGACTTGGGTGACTTCTCGGGGTGTGGGTAAAAGCTACTCTGTAAAAGCTTTAGTGAATGAAAACATAGTGAAGAGTTTCAGTGTGGATTCTACACTAAACTGGTAGGTTGAACTTATGCTTACCTTACTACTCTTCAAACTGAAATTGGGGTGATTGAGACTCTTCTCTTGAGTGGATGAAAGCTTCTACGTGTGTGTGTTGAAGTGGTAGAGGAAGTGAGTAGTAAGATAGGATATAAAAGAGTGTCTTTGGGTGGGTTGGCAACATAGCAGTTCTTTAACCTAGTCTACCTATACCTAGACACTTGAGTTAACCTACACATATTGCAGCTTACTCTTTACTACCTCTGCTAAATCTGGACTTTGGGGGCTGCCTTTAAGTTGATATGTTTCCTCCTTTTTGTTGCAGGTGCAAGGCGGATGGGAAGGTGTTGGAGTGACAACAGCTGCTGTTTAATTCCTGCTGCTCGTTTCCTTCCTTCTATTATCTTTTCTTTCATTCTCTTGAGTTCACATTAATGTGTATAAAGATTTAGGCAGGGGTAAAATCTTATATTTATTCCAAAGATTCATGCTAGGGATTCTTGTCTATTCTGCAAGATTGAGTTATACAGTAGTATCCTTAGTTTCTTATTGTATTGCCTCATAAATGTATTCTTGTTTCTCGGTTGAACATGACTCATAGTCTATGATTACACTCTTTCTTTTCTTGCAGCACCAAATATATATAAAGTAAACTTACTGTACCTTTTTCCTATATATATATACTTTAATTCTATACTTGCACTTTGTACAACATATATCATCCGTGTATTTGCCTATTGTAAATAATTTACATTATACTATATCTCTCATTTCATTATGCAAATAAAAGCATTCTACCCAATACTATTTGTTACCTTTCTATTCTCTAATAAAAATGACTTATATACAGATTATCATTATCGAAACATTAATATACTAATCTTGTAAGTATACCACTTCACTAGTAATAATTTAATCAACTAATTAATAAGAATACAAACCATAATCCTTTTCACACATCATTTCTTATTAATACTAATTCATATACTCTTCTATGGTATATAACTACATTACTAATTGTTAAATACTTTGCTAAGTAATTCAATTATCTGTTCGAACTTTAACTAACGATCATGCACCGAATAATTATTTAGTACGTCTCTTGATATAATCACATCATCTAAACTAGCTCACATAATAACTATTATACACCATGGCTATAATGTACACGAAAACAATTACTACTAATATCAATTAGCTAATCGATGATTTAATGTATCTAACGAAATTTTATTATCGCAATTTCTGATACATGATAATTAGAAAAAATTTTACGGGCCATTACAGGATGACTGGTTACGGAGGGACAGTTTCGTTTTTGTAGGCTGGTCCGGCCTATTGCTCTTTCCTTGTGCTTATTTTTCTTTAGGGTATTGGTTCACAGGTACAACCTTTGTAACTTCATGGTATACCCATGGATTGGCGAGTTCATATTTGGAACGTTGTAACTTACAGCCGTAGTTTCTACTCCTACTAATAGTTTAGCGCATTCTTTATTGTTATTGTGGGGTCCTGAAGCACAAGGAGATTTTACTCGTTGGTGTCAATTAGGTGGTCTGTGGACTTTTATTGCTCTGCATGGCACTTTCAGACTAATAGGTTTCATGTTACGTCAATTTGAGCTTGCTCGGTCTGTTCAATTGCGACCTTATAATGCAATCGCATTCTCTGGTCCAATTGCTGTTTTTGTTTCTGTATTCCTGATTTATCCACTAGGGCAGTCTGGTTGGTTCTTTGCACCCAATTTTGGTGTAGCAGCTATATTTCGATTCATCCTTTTTTTTCAAGGATTTCATAATTGGACGCTGAACCCATTTCATATGATGGGAGTTGCCGATGTATTGGGGACTGCTTTGCTATGCGCTATTCATGGTGCTACCGTAGAAAATACTTTATTTGAAGATGGTGATGGTGCAAATACATTCCGTGCTTTTAACCCAACTCAAGCCGAAGAAACTTATTCCATGGTTACCGCTAACCGTTTTTGGTCCCAAATCTTTGGGGTTGCTTTTTTCAATAAACGTTAGTTATATTTCTTTATGTTATTTGTAACAGTAACCGGTTTATGGATGAGTGCTCTTGGAGTAGTCGGTTTGGCCCTGAACCTACGTGCCCCTGAATGTTTAAAAAAAAGAGAGCAATGAATAAAGAGTTTAAATCTTTCAAAAAAATAAATGAATACCAAACGCTAGAAGGGCGTAAATGAGTGAGACAAGTCGAGTCTGTGGGTTCTACTCCACTTATCTTAGATAATGAGTATAGGAAACCACATCGGGGCACTCAATGTTATTCATTGATGTTTAGACCCGATGCTCATACCCGTATGCGGACTTGCTTGTTTTACTTTAAAATTTAGGGGAACCAGATGTGTGGATGATTGGGAGATGTGAGGTGTGTGTATATCGTGATCATGTACATATTGGTATTATTTGCGAGAACCTAGAGTACACACTTTAAGCTTAACAAATTGTTACTCTAGGTTCTCGCAAATAATACGAGGTCGATTGCACGTGGCAAGCTAAACTCCGGTCGAATCTCGATGGAAAACTTAACAGGGCGTCTCTAATCCTAATTGTTATTAAAACAAGAAAAAAGAAATCCTAAACACTCTAATAAAGATAAACAGGAGGAATAAGAAATAAAATGAAAACAATAAACACAATACAAAGGTGGATTCGGGATTGAAGGGTCTAGAATTCAGAAAACCTACAATTAATTAAATCATGCTCCTCTACTCATGCTATTGTTCGTTCATCAAGGACTCCCTAAAATTTAGTTTAATTAATCACTTATGTATTCATAATTAGACGGCAATTATAACTCTCGTATTAGATAACCCTAATGAGAATTTCTCAATTACGAACAATAATTCAAAGTTAATTAATGACTTCCTAAAGTTTCTTAATTACTAACTTTCGTATTCGACAATTAAGTTATAATTCTAACCTACGTATTCGAATTACACAATAGGAAAATGAATAACAACCACGAATATGATTCCTACGTCCCAGATTTGGAATCATTGTTTGGTTTAACCCTAGGTCCATATTGGAATCATCTCTCGATCTCAACCAATAAACGATAAATCAAAACGGTGATCAGGCATTTTAATTAAACAAGCACGAGTTAAATCAAAAAGCACGAATCGAAGAGCAATCAATAAAGAATTAAAAGAGATTCTAAACCTACAGAGAGAAGACAATCAATCCATAGAACAATCAAAATAAGAATTAAACATGCTTATAAAGATTGAGTCTCGGATTAAGAGCCGAATTCGCCCTCAATCCTTCATCTCAAGTAAACTATTAATCTACCCTAGGAAAGCAAGTAAGACTAGTGTTGAGAGCAGTATTTTTGAGTACAAGTGTTGGGGTTGGTAAAAATGATACCCAGAAGAGGTTTTAATCTCGCCTGCAACTGCCAGCCAGCGCCGCTGGGAAGCCAGCGGTCGCTGGCTATGAGCCTCTGATGCTCAATTCCTGCAGAGCCAACGGCCGCTGGGAAGTCAGCGGTCACTGGCCTCTTCTTGTTGTAATTTTTTGCAGCTGCAACCCAACGGGCGCTGGGGTGCTAGCGGGCGTTGACTTGCTTCCTTGTTCCTTTGGTTCGGTTTTCCTCTTCATGTATTCTTCGATTCTTCTCGCTCCACTTAGCTTTACACACACAACGATAAATGCTCCACACTTAGCTCCAATCTCTCCTCATTCCGCCATCCTACATCCAAAATACAAAAACACATGACCAGCGTAAAAACGAACTAGAAAAGACACGAAAGTAAACAATCTAAACACTAGACACGACAAAATGAAAACCAAAAACATAACAAAAACATACTAAACAATCTCTCTACAATTACATCTAATATTCAAATTTCAATTTTGAATAATTCAAAATTAATTTGATCAAGTCAAATCCATAACTTAATTTAAATAATTTCCAAGTGATCTTGACCCAATTAAATTTAATTAATTGTTTGATCAAACTTAGACTTAAATTAATTAATATATTAAGTTAATTTAATTCAAAATTAATTACTCTATTGAAATGTAATAAAGTTTAATTTTATTATAAATATTTATCGACTCCACTATAAGATAAATATTGAACTCATCTTAATCCATCTAAATTACGGATGTAACCCTTTTGTTAATATTATTTCCCGCGTTTAATATTTACTAAATCCATTAATTAATTGAGTTCGCTGAAAACTCATAATTAATTAATATATTTATTCGCGAGTGATCCGCTTCAGACCTTAATTATTACATACAGAATAAATTCCAACTATCAGGTTTCTTATGCAATAAACCTTTCTGAACGCCTCACGCGGATTTAATCAACTCGTGTTACCTAGACGTGATTCTATGCGATTGACAATCGAGTAGTTCTAGCTAAACCAATTACTACTGCTCAAGACATCACTATCTAGGGTTTAGAAAAATCCGTAAGCGAAGATGAATCAAAACAGCCTCTAATCAGCTGCATATACTAATGTCATCGACACACATATTAAGAAATAACTAATTTTCGAGACCTCTTTCTGAGTAACAACATGTAGAAGTTATCTCACTGTGAAACCTTTCAATACGTATATGCAAAGCATGTGTATTAGCTTATACATACCGATATCCTCGAATAAAATGATACCGCAACCTTTACCGACTAGACTGTCCAAGTTTGTCTAGACTGTGAGCTTTATACTACAAATGATCTGACTTTGTTACATTCTGGATTATCGATCCACCACACAGTCTACAATTGCAGTAAACGGACTTGTTTGCAATTCGAGATAATAAATAACAAACCAATGATAGAAATATTTATTCTCATTAAAATGAAACTGAAAACAAGTCTAATACATCGTCTAAGCATAAAGCATGCTTTGAGGTATACAATCTCTAACATTTATTTCTCTAATTAAATGTGAATAAATTAATTTATATTAATTCAAATTAATATAAATATTATTATTATTTCAAAAATAAAAATATTAACCTTTTAATTTAGTAATATAATTATTAAGATATATATGTAATCAAAATTATAATATTAATTTTAAATTAATAAAATATTTTTTAATAAGAAATAATTCATAATGCACTATGAAATAAATAACAATTGACGTAAAAAACAGGCAAGTGATACTGCCAGTACATAGGCCCGATCTACCACATGGAGAAGCCCACAAAATAGAAAGGATCCAACCAATCCGTCGACCTAGTTCAAAGATAGACTCTGAAATCGCACACTGTTAGGTATTTAAAGTCGATTGCTATTTGGAATGTTGACCTAACATTTGTGTTTTTGTGTTCTTCACATGAATGTTGACTTAGCTCCTGACTTAACGTAACAATTAGTGTTGATTTGGCGTTCAACTCAACAGCCACGTGTACTGCTGACTCGGCAGAGTTGAATGGACTCACGAGGACTGGAGCGAAGACCAAATCGTACTAGGCAGTTGAGAGTTTCATGCCAAGTGGAGTTCAGTTCCACATTTTAAGGAGTCAGCATCAAACTAAGGCAGTTACACAATTCCAGGCAGATATTCGACGTGTAACAACTGACTGCGAGAATTGTGGAAGACATGGGCCAGCAGTTGCTATATTCATGGATCCAAGCTCATGTAGTCTGTCTATAAATACTAGAATCAGTTTTTAGTTAGATAGACATTTTTTATAGATTAATTTCGTAGTTTTCATTCTGTATGTTTCTTAGATCTTAAGAACATACATTTAGTATTTTAGTATTAGTGTTGATGTTATTGTATTGCTCAACATTGTAATAGCTCAACACTTGTTTTTGATTATTCTTTTTGGCCGTAAGGCTTCCGTGTAGGTTATTGATTTATATAACCTACGCAAAAATATCTCGTGTCTTCTACTTTAGCTTCTGCAACTTTATCACTTAGAGTAGGTTGATACACTTTCAAGTGGTATCAGAGTCATCACTCAACTCACTGAGTGTGGTCCTGACAGTATCACAACTCTAACACATCAATGGATCCAAACAGCATTGGAGCATTTCAACCTCCGGTCTTGGATTGGTCGAATTACTCATAATGGAAGACACGCACCCGCTCATACATTATGTCTCTAGACAGAAGAGCATGGATTTCTGTGGAAAATGGGTGGTCACCACCTAAACAAACTGACGCAGAAGGTGATGTGGTTCCAATACCACAAACCTCCTGGTCGCGTGATCAAATTGAAGCTGCTACGCTTGATGATCGAGCTCTAAATGCAATAATCTCAGCAGTTGATACAAATATGTTCAAGCTAATCAAGAACTGTACGTGTGCAAAAGATGCTTGCACTACTACAAAAACGCTAATAGACAAGGGTTTTTAACCCTTGTCGTAGCTTGTTCTAGACCCTTGTCGAAAGTGATGTTGTCGTATATTCTCGTTCATAGACAACGGTAATATAACCGTTGTCGTAAATATTTACAACAACGGCTAAGACAAGGGTTTCTGGAACCGTTGTTGTATTTAAAAAAAATTCGCTCATAGACAACGGTTCTTAAAACCGTTGTCGTAGGTCTTGTAAAAAATTCACCTATAGACAACGCTTCTTAGGACCCTTGTTGTAAAAAATTTCGCCCATAACAACAGTTTATAAAACCGTTGTCGTTGAGTTATAAGACAACATTATATTTTTGAACCTTTTGCTAAAACTAATAAAATAAATATTAAATTGAAATGAAAACATCAAATACGTAAATATTTAAAATTAAATTACTAATATAAATAATTTAACATAAAAGCATATTGCAATATTCAAGTTTAATCCTAAACATAAGTACATGGTCCCAAACATAAATAAACCTAAAATACTTCAAGCTCAAATATAATACTTCATCCTGTGCTTTGCAACTTCCTACTGTTCAGGCCTAAACAAATTGCTTGCTCTCAGACTCAAAATATATATGTGGCCTAAACAATTATATATCAACAAAACTACCTTTACCATATCAAAAAATAAAAAATAAAATCAAGAGGTTTCTAACCATCTAAACCTGAAGATGTTATCAAAGTCCTCTTATCTCCCAACACCGTAACAGTTGGAGATGAGAACTGTTTCTAGAATGAAGCGATTCGACGACGGCCAGCAACCTCGTCGGAGGATTTAGAATAGTTCTAAACTCATCTTTATCTTATTATGTTTCCATTTAGGCAGCTTGTAAAAAGCACTCTTGCTCATTCCAAATTTGGCCTTGAAATCTTCTGAGGACAAGTAAGCCTGCACACAAAATAATGTACAGATTTCAAACAAGCATATATCAATCTTTATGAACTGTATAAGAAAAAATAAATGATGAGTAGACATGTAAATACATACCTCTCGCTTAGTGACATCAATGTCCGGAGCCGGATCAGTTGAATTTGATTTGAGACGATCGTAAGGCCATGTTGTGAGTCCTTCATCATCTTCAGCTTCGTCTTCCTTCACATCTTCCTGTATGGTTTCATTTCTAGGATTGGGCACCACGCCTGCTTTACATGCATGGAAACGAGATCATAAATTGGAAGCTTCGATGATCAACAAGGAAAGTGACTTCATCAATGGTGAAAAGAGATGGGACAATATATATACCTCTTATGGAGCGAGGGAAAATTAACTGACAAACTTCTAGAACGTTGTGATTTCTCTGGTGCACCACCTGCAGCCCTCCCAGCGATTGCTGCTATAGGTATTCTCCTTCTCGGCTTCTGCCATATAACAATAAACCAATTTGAGGAAGAATTTGTACTGATCATATTTCATAAACAAGAAAAGTAGGACTTACTTCAACCATTGGAGTACTCCCATGCTTGACTATAGCCATTTTTCTTTGGAAAGAGTTACCATGCATCTGTAAATATATGAGTTAATTAGTATCCAAAAACCTATATATCCACGAACTGGTCAGATTGCAGAGAGAGGGAGAGGGAGAGGGAGTGTACTCACTGCAAATTTTCTTGCATCCCAAGTGAAAAAATGTGTGAAAAATGCAGGTTCATTTCCTTCGGTAATAACATATATTGGAGTTTGCTTAGATATCTTTTCACGAAGAAAGTCATGCTCCAGAAATTTCTGTAAAAAAATAAAATACCAGTTAAATAATGTTAAGAACTTCATTCATCACCAAGCGTATTCCAGTTGTAGCGGTAAAAGAGGAATTAAAGCATACCTCCCCAAGATTTAAAGCATTTGTCTTATTTTTAGTTTCAACCATTTGTCCAATCCAGACATAAATATCTGAGTGGCAGTCAAGAATGAAGTGGAATTCAGATTTAATGTCATATGGAAAAGAAGTGGAATTCAGATTTAATGTCATATGGTTCATGTATAAAGAGCACACCTTTAGATCTCCTGAAGAGCAGAAGAAGGATGTGAAACCACAGTTATGCAAGAACCACAAAAGAATCAAGTCAGTTATTGGATTCATCATGAAAATAAAAGAATGAAAAGTAATTAAATTAGAAACAAAATTGAAGCCATGCCATTTGATAGAGTGCATGAGAAGAGATGAGGGTCGCCTTCAGCCACTCTTGCAATTTTCTTCTTAGGGTACTCAGAATTTTTCCCACCTATAAAACCCCAAAACTGCTCCGATTCTGCACCTTCTTTTTGAAATCTAGACTGCCCCTCTGGTTGCAAGTAAAAATGGTAACAATCATATAATAAGTGATCTAACCTCTTGTCACATTTTCTGCATGCTTCAACTCCTTTAGCTAAGGAAGCTAGATGTTAGACGGGATTTTCTTACTGATAATGTACATGATGATTATTACAAAAGTATCATAGTATTCGATCAACTTATAATGAATGGCATTGAAATTTTTAATGGGAAGAAGTTCATAATATGTATCAGACCTTTAAAATATCCATCCACCTCTCGGCAAGCTCCTGCTCTTCTACCGTTGTAGAACTTTCTAGCCAGATAAAAGCAGAGTCCCCACTGTGTAGTATGTAACAGTAGGAGGAGTTCATTGATGAGCACACCTGGATAAATTAAATTATATTATCATATTCCCCCTGAATAGTTTACAAAGCAAAGACGTAGTTCTGTACGAAACATAGATAGCAGCATAATGTGTAAATGCTTGCATCAGATCACACACACAAATGATAAAAAAGAAAGACTTACAGGATCTACTTGTATTGCTTGCATATTTTCGGGCCCAAACCCTTGAATACGAAACAATGCAACTCCATCCTCTGTGTATGTATCATCTGAAAGTCCTTTCTTGGAAATGTAATCCTTGTATCCCTTACTGAGACCACCCTGAGATCCATATTATAAATGTGAAATTCATAACAAGAAAGGAGGAAAATTAGAAAGGGCTTATTGTAGAAATCGTATATTCCAAACCTTAAAGGGGATGAAGCTCTGGAAAATGGCAAATAACTGAATTGGCTCATGCCCTTCATAGAAGCTTGTTTTTTGATGAATCACCATCACAACAGAAACCTTTATGTGCCAAAATGACAGGGATTTAGCAAACAAAAAACTACTAAATCAGAGTTAGCTCAGTCATTTCAGCAAACACATAATGCGCAATAAGTTATTCATTAGATTCTGATTTATTGCACTTTTGTACTATTGAGAGGACATTCCAATTTGCATGTTTGTATGGAGAAGATTAAACATAATCACATACGAAACAGATAGTTAAACGAAATATTTTATAAATAAGTGCAAATTTGTAAGAGTAAAAGAGTTTAGGGAAAGAGAATGTAGAAAGGGTGGAGGGAGGGAATACCTTCTCTCGAGAGCTTCGAAGCTGGTGGGGTAGGGGCGGCAGTCGCGACGGGGGAGGTAGTCGCAGCGGCGTAAAAGGGTTTGGGGTAAACGAGTTAATTTCTAGAGAGAAGGAGAGAATAGTTAGAGAGGAGATAGATAGAAAGAGAGAATTTGTTACCTCGACGAAACTATAGCAGGGCGGCGGAAGAGAGGGCGCGGCGGAGGAGGAGAATGCGCAGCGGAGAGGGCAGCGGAAGAGATGTTATGATTTAATTAGGGATTGTTACCTTTTGTGAAATCTTTTAATTTGGAGATAAAAATATATATAAAGAAATTAATTATTTTATTGAAGAAAATGTTATTGGTTGGTGGTATAGATAGTAAATACTTAGTAATAAGAAATTTTGAATTGGGTTCGATTCCTATGTATTACACATTATTTTCTTTTTTTTTTTAAGTTTTATTTCTAAAAAAACATTAATATATATAGATGATATTTTATATTAATGTGTCATGTATATTAATTAAAACACACATATAAATGACATTTTGTAATTATATAATGATAAATTATAGGGTGGTAAACCAGACTACGACAATGGTTTAATGACAAGGGTTCAACATAGTATTGTCATTGAGCACTACAACAACGGGTATACCACAACGGCGTGAAAAAGCGTTGTCGCATAGTGGGATTGAATATAAGACAACGCTATAACAACAACGGCTAAAGAATACGTTGTCGTATATATATACGACAACACACCTACAACAACGGTAAGTAAAAACCATTGTCTATGAGCGCATTTTCTCGCTCATAGACAACGGTTTTGATTATGACAACGGTTTTTATCCCTATGACAACGCATTTTGTTAAAAACCCTTGTCGTTCCTATGTTGTCGTATCCCATTTTTCTTGTAGTGTTGAGATATTCTGCAAAGGCACTGTGAGGGTGACAACAATGTTAAGCAGTCACGACTACGTATTCTCGCTTCTCAATTCGAGAATATGAAGATGGAGGAAGATGAAGATATTTCCAGCTACACAAAAAGGATTCTTGACATTTCAAACGAGTGTCAAGATCTGGGAGATCCGTTCAGTAATAAAGTTCTTGTCTCCAAAGCACTTCGCACGTTACCGCCTAGATTTGATATGAAGGTAACAACTATTGAAACATCACAAGCCGTGAACACAGTTGAGTTCACGGACCTCATGAACTCCTTCAAAACTTATGAGATGAACTTAGAAGCAAGAGGCACATTTACTAAGAAGAAAACAGTGGCTCTCACTGCGGGCACACAATCATCACCCTCATGCAGTAGGTTAACTGACATAATGGAGTCCAGTGAATCCAAAGAAGTGGAAGAGATCCATGAAGGAGATGATGTTGCCATGATCACCATGAAATTTAATCGGATGGTGAGAGGATTCAATCGAGACAAGAACAAAGAAAGGCTCAAGGAACGAGATGTACCACGGTTGGAATACTATCAACCTCCAAAGAACGATAACAGTCAGAGAAGACCTCCTATTAGGAAAACACCTCACAATGAAGTGTTCAAATTCAGCTCCTCTAAACTTGACAGTGTACAATGCCATGAATGCAGAGGTTTTGGGCACTTTGCAAATCAGTGCGCCAACACACTTCGAAAAAGGGGTAAGTCCTATTGGGTGTCTTGGAATGATGATGAGTACGAGTTCTTTGAAGATGTTGATGAAGGATTGTTCGAGAGCATAGCACTGCATGTGACAATAACACCTCAGGACAGATCAGGCCAAAACGCTGATGCTGAAACTTTCTCAGATAGGTATGATCCTAACTATTATTCTAAATTTTTTTGTTTAAATGCCTCTGTTGATGATGCAGGAAGTGTTGAGGATGACATAGACTTTGCATATGGTGAAGAATGTGATGACCATGCGTTCACTATAATACAATGATTAAAGAGGTTGTATGATGAGCTGTTGGGAAAATGGAAACAACAAGCACGAGATCTGGTGACCTCAACAGCTGAGATAACACGACTCAAGGAAGTCCAAGCAAAACAGGAGGTGTTGATCACACAATGCGACATAGAGCTCACCAAAGTGAAATCCCAACTTGAAGAGGCACAACTGATCATCCGCAAGTGGAATACTGGGACTTATTCGCTTCAAGAGATCATGGACAGCGCAAACCCAAGTAAAAGGGGCCTCGGATATGCTGCACCAACTGTGTTCTGTCGTGGGTCCACATCGGCAGGAGAAACATCCAATACCAAAGCAGATGTTGTGCTCACAAACCCACCAATACAGGCAAAGCAAAGCACCTCTCAAGCAGGAAAAGGTAAAAAAGGTAAGAGAAAGAGTAAGAGACGTAGAAGGAAATATATATGTCATTACTGTCTCAAACCAGGCCACATAAAACCTTTTTGTTATCAAAAGAAAAGGGATGACAAAACATGTTCTGTGCTGCCGCAACAACCTAAAATGATATGGGTAAAGAAATCTGATCTAACATGTAATGTTGTGTACACAGCATTAAAAACTAACATTTCAGATTCTTGGTACTTTGACAGCGGATGTTCACGCCACATGACAGGTAACAAAACATTTCTTTCCAACTATGAGACTTATGACGGAGGAAATGTTTCCTTCGGTGGAGGTTCAAAAGGTAAAATCATAGGGAGAGGTACACTTAATGTTCCTGGTTTGCCTACTTTAACAAATGTGTATCATGTGCAAGGGCTTATGGAAAACTTAATCAGCATAATTCAATTATGTGATGGTAACATGCTTGTGAAATTCACTAAAGATGCATGTGAAGTATACAATAACAGAAACTTGTGTATCATGACAGGTCAAAGGTCGTCAGACAATTGTTATATGACTGATAACCTAAAATGCAACAAGGCGCAAGTTGATGATG
Organism: Leonotis leonurus; assembly: GCA_026898415.1. Lineage (NCBI taxonomy): Eukaryota > Viridiplantae > Streptophyta > Magnoliopsida > Lamiales > Lamiaceae > Leonotis > Leonotis leonurus. The sequence goes on along the minus strand of JAPKLX010000105.1, from coordinate 438,511 downwards.
TTATACTCTGGCACAAACGATTAGGTCATACTAACTTTCAAAATCTTAAAAGACTAGTAAAGATGGATGCAGTACGAGGTCTTCCCAAACTTGGAAAGGTAGACCAGATTGTATGTGGAGACTGTCAGAGAGGAAAACAATTGCATGCGTCACACCCTGCTCTACAGCACCGTGAGCAACACTTTGGAACCAACCGATGCTTTGAACTTCTGCATATGGATCTGGTAGGACCCATGGAAGTGGAAAGTATTGGTGGCAAAAGGTATGTACTAGTTGTGGTAGATGATTTTTCCCGATTCACATGGACCTATTTCTTACGTGAAAAATCCGAAACATTTGAGATGTTTAGAAATATGTTTACTCGTGTTGCTAATGTATTTGATGCTAGAATATCTCGTATAAGGTCAGATCATGGCCGTGAATTTGAAAATTCGCAATTCACGAGCTTCTGTGATGAAAAGGGCGTATGCCAAGAGTTTGCAGCACCAAAGATTCCACAGTAGAATGGGGTGGTCGAGCGCAAGAATAGGACCTTGATTGAGATGGCTAGGGTTATGCTGAGCTCAAAACAAATGGCAAAATGTTTTTGGGCTGAGGCAGTAAACACCGCATGTTACATCAACAATCGAGTCAATATTCGACCAGGCTCATTCAAAACACCGTATGAGCTACTTAAGGGAAGAAAACCTAACCTAAAACATTTTTGTATTTTCGGGTGTGTGTGTTTTATTTTAAATGATCGTGAGTATCTAACAAAGTTTGATGATAAGAGCGACAAATGAGTATTTGTCAGATACTCAACAAACAACGTAGCCTATAGGGTATTCAACCTTCGCATCAAGACGATACAAGAATCTGTTAATGTTGTCTTTGATGACGCAGGTGTTGAGAACAAAGAGCTGGAAGTGGAAGACGACATATGTCAAGGGGGAGTTACTCTACCACCTGTTGAAGTACAAACTGCTCCACCTAACACAACATCCGACAATGATGAGGAAAACAATGTCACACAACAGGAACCACAAGAAGAACAAATTGAGGTTCAAGATGTTACTCACCGCAGAGAACCCCCAGGAAGAGTTAGAGAAAACCATCCACTTTCTCAAGTGATAGGAAATGTTAAGGACGGTGTTCAGACCAGACGTAAACAGCCGATTAACTATAAAGATATGGCATGCATGAACTCTGTGTGCTCTACAATTGAAGGCGTAACGTTCTTTGTCTCTAAGTTTGAACCAAAAAATATCAAGGAAGCACTGACTGATGAGTTCTGGATAAATGTCATGCATGAAGAACTAAATCAGTTTGTGCGTAGTGATGTTTGGTACCTTGTTCCCAGACCAGCCAACAGAAATGTTATTGGCACAAAGTGGATTTTTAAGAACAAATCTGATGAGAAGGGAACAATTGTACAAAACAAAGCACGATTGGTGGCTCAAGGGTATACTCAAGTTGAAGGGGTAGACTTTGATGACACATTTGCCCCAGTAGCAAGACTTGAGTCCATTCGGTTGTTGCTTGCTGTTGCATGCCATCTCAACATCAATCTATATCAGATGGATGTGAAGGCAACATTCCTCAACGGTGAACTTAAGGAGGAAGTCTATGTTGAACAACCAAAAGGATTTGAGGACCCCCACAAGCCTGATTATGTCTTTCGACTGAAGAAAGCACTGTATGGTCTTAAACAAGCACCACGTGCTTGGTATGAACATCTCACAAACTTCCTTCTCAATTACGGGTTTGTGAGAGGTGCGACTGACCGAACATTGTTTGTCAAAAGGGAAGATCAACACATTCTTATTACTCAAATCTATGTTGATGATATGATTTTTGGTTCCACTTCACGTAACATGCTCAATGACTTTTCAGGCGCAATGTCTACGAAGTTCGAGATGAGCATGGTGGGAGAACTCACATACTTTCTTGGACTTCAAGTTAAACAAGGACAAGATGACATCTTTATCTCTCAAAGCAAGTATGCCAAAGAGATGATAAAGCATTTTAATCTTGAAGGAGCCAAGCACATAAAGACTCCCATGGGCTCTACAGAAAAGTTGACTAAAGATGATGCTGGAGAGGATGTTGACCCAACACTCTACAGATCAATGATAGGGACTCTACTGTACCTAACATCTACTCGTCCAGATCTGATGTTTAGTGTATGTGTATGTGCCAGATATCAAGCTAAACCCAATGTATCCCATATTAAAGTTGTTAAAAGAATCATCAGGTATGTTGTTGGAACATTAGATTTATGAATCTTTTTTTCTACAAACATGAATATGAGCTTGATAGGGTTTAGTGATTCTGATTGAGCTGGAGATGTGGATGATAGGAAGAGTACGAGTGGAGGATATTTTTATCTAGGTAACAATATTGTGTCATGGCATATCCGTAAGCAAAATTGTGTTTCCTTATCCACTGCTGAATCCAAATATGTTGCAGCAGGCAGCTGTTGCACACAACTGCTGTGGCTCAAACAAATGCTTAGCGATTATGGCCTAGAAAACAATGACCTAGTTGTGTACTGTGACAATATGAGTGCTATAAACATTTCCAAAAATCCTGTTCAACACTCAAGGACAAAGCATATTGACATAAGACACCATTTCATCAAAGATTTAGTGGAATAAGAGGTGATCAAGCTTGAGTATGAGAAAACGGAAAACCAAGTTGCTGACATATTTACTAAACCTTTGGATCATGAGAGATTCGTATACTTACGAAAGTCTCTTGGTCTTTATTTTTATCATTAAAAATGTGTGTTGTGATACACCCATATCCATATCATTGTTATCTATATCAAAGGGTGTAGCTTGTGTGTCTAACTTGCTGGTATAACATCATAGTCAACATGATCTGTCTACGGACGCCTGGTATTCTGCTATATATTTTTTTTTATGTAACTGTGTGGTAAACAATCCAAGTAGTTTGGGGGGCACGGCGTTCGCTGCGACAATGTACTCTACGCTCACTAACTCTTGGATTCTTGTAGTTCTGCACCTATTTTATCTATATGAACCGGGTGGATGTTGCAGAGATGTTGACACAACAAAGCAAGTTAGACTGTTTTATCAAAATGACGTTCTCTAAAAATGTTTCCCTCAACATCCGCCACTTGTGTTTTCTGTACCGCGTACTCTAGCATTGTCCTCAACATCACTTATTTCTCTCTTAATAGTGGGTTATAACTGTCGGGTAGCGTGTTCTTGGGTTTGTCAGGGTGAAAGTGAAACGGCATTACTTCTTTTGAGTTGAACCTTCGCCAGATTGTTTCCCATCATTACTTTTTCTGTCACACGAAACCCTAGAAACCGCCTATATTCTCTCTCTCTCCCATATCAGCACATATTTCAAGACTTATACTGTTTCGACTAAATTTTAACTGTAGTACGTGGCGTTGTTAAGTCTAGACCCACTGTCCATTAAAGGGAATCAGTATCGGGCACGATGAATTTTTCCAGCCAATATACTTCCAGTTTATTTTAAAGTCGACCCGAATGTCGTATCTCAACGGAAGACTATGCAGGGCAATGATTTAAAAGTACTAAAATGAGATAAAATGAGATAAAAGAAATCCTAAAACACTCTAGATCAACTTGAGGTAGAATTATACTAAGTTAAATTAAACTAAATAACAATAGAAAGACAATCTAGGGTAATAATTATCTTAGACCTAGGTTCAATGCTTCTTTGATCAAATCATATCTATAATCGGATTTTTCCTAAGTTGATTAACTAAACACCTACGTGTTCTTAAAGCTAATCCGTGTCTAGCACTCACGTGTATAGATCACACTTAAGAACATTTCAATTCAAAACACGATTTCCTATTTTACGTTTCCGATTAATAGGGTTGGTTGTTCAATTACAAATGAGATATAGAATAATTCATTGCAATCCACTCTATATCTTGAGTTCATATGATGATCAGACATATAAGACTCATGAAGTACAAATCGAACAACCATACAAGAACAAATCAAAGCATTAAACCAAAGATCAAGACAATTAAACCCTAGAAAAATATTTAGCCACCCATAGCAAAAAGTAAATCCATAGAAGTATTCATAAAGACAAACTTACTAGAATCCAAAAGCAAAGATTAGAATGATCCTTCAATCTCTTGAGAATCTCCTCTTATCTTACAAAAGGAAGAAGTAAAAAGTCTTTTTTAACTATTCTAAAATTATCTCTCTCTGTTTTTCGCCCCCAAAATCACGTCAAGGAAGAGAGTAAGTAGGTTGGAAACTGCAGGCCAGCGGTCACTGGCCTTGGGTGTCTGACGCCTTTTGCAATGCAGGGCCAGCGGCCGCTGGGTTCCCAGCGGTCGCTGGGCCCTCCTCTCTGAAGTTTTTAGAAAAGGCACCCCAGCGGGCGCTGGGGTGCCAGCGGTCGCTGATCCCAGCTGCGGGCTGCTTCTCTTCTCGTTCTCGTTCTCGTTCTCGTTCTCGTTCTCAACTCTTTCTTCTTTACGTGGTTTCGCCACACGTCCTTTCTAGCTCAATTCCATCTCCTTTTCAACTCCTGCATCCAAATCATAGAACACACGAACCGGCATAAAACAAGAACTAAAATGACACGAAACAAAGGACAAACGTAAAGAACACGACAAGATGACACATAAAAACATAACTAAAAACCTACTAAACAGATACGGTTTCTCGTTTCATAGTTAAAACAAAACATTCGTCGTCGTCTTCCCTCATCCAAAAACCCTTCATTTTCTCACTATCAGATTTTTCTCAAAACTCTCCTGCAATGGCTACCCCTCCAAACCCCGACGTTACTGCCCTCCTTCAAGCACCTCTAGCCGCCAACCCTCACCTCCTCCAGGCCCTACACACAACTCCGGCACTGCCAGCCGTAGAGACTCCGCCCGTTCCAGTGGCGACTCCGCCCATCCCAGTTTCTGTAGCACCCCTGCCGGTTGCCGATACCACCGCTCCTCCACCAGTTACAATCACGGCCACTACCCCTGTGTTTATTTGTGATGTGGGGAGTAACCAAAAAACAATTTACATTTTTATGTTTTGTGGTAGATGATGGATGATGTTTTGCTGCAGCACTTACCGTACTTTTTTGTTTTTGAATGGGATGACTGCTTATGTGCTGCTTAAAATGTTGATGAATGAGTTATGCCTGTGATGTTATTCTGTCGATGTTGTTGTTATTGTTGAAACGGTTCTTTGCAGGCATAAACATAGGGGGAGCTCTAGTGAAGAAAATGGGTGTTGTGAAGAAGGCACAAAAACAGGAGGAGTTTGTTAGGTATTTAAAGTCGATTGTTATTTTGAATGTTGACCTAACATTTGTGTTTTTGTGTTCTTCACAGGAATGTTGACTTAGCTCCTGACTTAACGTAACAACTAGTGTTGACTTAGCGTTTAACTCAACACCCACGTGTACTGCTGACTCGGCAGAGTTGAATGGACTCACGAGAACTGGAGCGAAGACCAAGTCGTGCTAGGCAGTTGAGAGTTTCATGCCAAGTGGAGTTCAGTTCCACATTTTAAGGAGTCAGCATCAAACTAAGGCAGTTCCACAATTCCAGGCATATATGCGACGTGCAACAACTGACTGCGAGAATTGTGGAAGACATGGGCCAGCAGTTGCTATATTCATGGATCGAAGCCCATGTAGTCTGTCTATAAATACTAGAATCAGTTTTTAGTTAGATAGACTTTTTTTGCAAATTAATTTCGTAGTTTTCATTTTGTATGTTTCTTAGATCTTAAGAACATACATTTAGTATTTTAGTATTAGTGTTGATGTTATTGTGTTGCTCAACATTGTAATAGCTCAACACTTGTTTTTTATTATTCTTTTTGGCCGTAAGGCTTCCGTGTAGGTTATTGATTTATATAACCTACGCAAAAATATCTTGTGTCTTCTACTTTAGCTTCCGCAACTTTATCACTTAGAGTAGGTTGATACATTTTCACACACTGCCTCTGTCCACCACTGTTTTGCCGTTACGATGTTGCCGACAATCCAAGCCGTCGTCGACCTCGCTCACCCTCGACCGAATGCTACCCTCGATCATCTCCACATCGGTGATAGATTTTCAGTGTAAATCTAGAGCAATAACCGCATAATAGTAGCTGCTTTGGGGCAACAACGAGAACATTGCGATTATGACAAACGCTTGTGCCATGCTGTTGATTGTCCTTTCTCCCTAACGCTCAGTTTCAAATGGAACTTGCTCATGTGTTCTTTGTGTGGCAGTTTGTGCACACACCATGCATGCAATGAGCTCATGTGATCAATGTGAATTTTCCGGCATACTAATTATCAATCTCAATTTCTAAATTCGATTTCAAAAACTAATTACCAAAAATAATTTTAAAATTAATGATCAGTTAATTATAATATAATTAACTATAAATTGAACCCGAGCTCTAATATCACCATTGAAAATTCTTGACGTCATCTAGTGACACGCATCGTAGATATATAGTCAAAAATGTATTTATATTTACAAGATGATGCGATGAACATATGAGACACAAGACTTATTGACTATTGCTATCTACTATCCATGTGAACAATTCTTAGCCTAGAGCTGTCAAAATGATCTGGTCGGCCTAGCCCGGCCCAGCCCACCGGTCTAGAGTCATATTACGGGTTGGGCCGGATTGACCCAAAATTAGTTCGTACTGCTGAAATTTAAGCTCATACTCGCACATCACGGGTCATTGGGTCAACGAGTCAAATCGATCCATGAATTAAAAAAATATTTTTATAAATTTAAAATATAATGTGAATTAATTATTTTTTTTAAATTCTAAAATATATAAACCTATTGCAAAGATATAAATTTTAAATACTATTATTATATTTAACGTAGCTTTGTTAATTTATTTTAGTATTAATTAAAATAAAAAATATGTTGTAATAAAATTATATAAAACAAACTAATATTTCAAAATAGTATAAAAATATTATCATAAATAAATTTTAATAAATTATAATAAATTGAAAAAATAATTATTATGAGAGTAATATATACTAAATATTGTAAAAAAAAATTAAAATAATATTAAAAGTATGGACGGGCCAAATTGGCCCGATGCCCAACGAACTTTTTTGGCCCAAAGCCCATATGCTTGCCGGGACAATGGGTCGGACTAGTTCGGCCAAAACCTTTGAATTTCTATGTATTGAGCCCAACTCAAATCTAATTACATGTGGTTCGAGTAAACCCATCGGACCGAACCATTTCGGACCAATTTTGAGAGCTATATCTTAGCCTAATGGTTCGCTGAAAAAACGCTGAGAATTTCTACATGAATTTAAGGCCGTTCTAATAATTATAAATCATATGTTCAACAAAACTATACTTTTTATACTTTATTAATTAATAATCTAATAATTAATTAATTAAAACTCCTTCTAATCTTATCCAATTGACATAAAAATATCTTTCATATAAATGAAAAAGATGAATAACATGCAAGTAAAAAAACTAAATGGTTACGTGCAAAGAAATCGAAATGTTTGGAGTAAGTAACATAATTAACTGAAAAAAAATATGTGGATAAATTGAGATATTTTGTTCTAAGAAGAGCAAGCAAGCTCACATGGCGACGACCAACTGCCTTTTCCTTCCCGCCACTCGCACCTTCCCCCACTCAGGCCGGAGCAGATTGAGATTGACGGTCACCCGCTCGTCCCTCACAGACCAATCCCAGTCCTCCGCCGCCAAGCGCCACCTCCTCAGCCTAATCTCCGGCCAAGAGCGCGGCCTCAAGACCCAATCCGATCCTCAGAAGCTTTCCCAGATAATCGACGCCATCGGCTCCTTGGCCACCGCCGGGCGCGGCACCGTCACCACGGACGAATCGCTTTCTTCTACGTGGCGGATGCTCTGGACCACCGAGAAGGAGCAGCTCTTCATCATTCAAAATGCTCCGCTTCTCGGCACCGCCGCCGGCGATGTGCTGCAGGTGATCGATGTGGGGAAGAAGACTCTCAACAACGTCATCACCTTCCCTCCCGACGGCGTCTTCTTCGTACGGTCCGACATTCAGGTTGCCTCCGCTCAGCGAGTCAATTTCCAGTAAGCAATATAGTTTCCGATTCAATTTGATACAGCCTGAATTCAAAATTGGAGAGGGAATCCATTAATTTTGCTAAGTAATAGTAATGCTGGTGCTCTGTAGATTTACAAGTGCAGTTCTGAGGGGTAAGGGTTGGGAGCTTCCTTTACCGCCGTTTGGTCAGGGTTGGTAAGTCATCTCTAAACTCATTTACCTCAAAAACTCTGTATTTCATACTTTATCATCATATCATGCCATCCCATCCCATCCCATCCTCATACAAAGTTTTCAAGTAAATTAGATTTAGTTCATCGATCCGAGCGAGTATAGATTCTTCTAGATAGGTTGGATACTTGGATTAAATGATGTTTATTCACCATTTACTATATTAGACAACAAATGAGGAATAGGATATTCATATTTCGAGACTTAATATTTCATAAATTTTGGATTATTGCTTGCATATGAAACCTTGATTCGGATTTGAAGAATTTCTCCATACATCCGTATTCGATTAGTAATTGATCATTATTAGAACACTCGTTGGTACAAGACAATCAAACAATTCCACCGCCTAGCAGCAAGCTCCAAAACATGAATGCTTCAGAAATGCTTAATGATCGATCACTGAATTTCGAAGTGAGATTTGCACGATGATTAGAAAGTAAACGAGACGAGGTTTACGTGGTTCGATCTTTAAGTAGATCTACGTCCACGGGGAGAGCTCTTTTGTATTATGATTTGAGAGCTGAAATGTTGATTTTTACAGAAAGTGATCCTCCTTTTTTAATCTAGCTTTAATCTGACTATTTATAGATAGCAGAGGCGGTTTATAGCTATTTATAGTAAGTGGGCCGCGGTAAATTGGGCCGGCCGAGCTGCTCTTAATGGGCCGAGGTGTTGGGCTGTATTGATGGGCCATATCCTATCACATCCCCCCC
>JAPKLX010000105.1:366967-424525 GCA_026898415.1 Leonotis leonurus | reverse complement strand
CTGGACCATGAAAGTACATTTTCCTGGGTTTAACTTCAGGTTCACCTCGCGAAGCAGTTTGAAGACGACCTGGAGGTCGTTTAAGGTAGTGTTGACTTTTTTGCTTTTGACAACGATGTCGTCGACATATACTTCAACAATCTGACCGATGTGAAGTTTAAATATTTTGTCAACCATCCTTTGATATGTAGCTCCAGCATTTTTGAGTCCAAAGGGCATCTTCTTATAAGCAAAAATGCCGAAGTCTGTGACGAAGGCTGTCTTCGGAGCGTCCTCGGTATTCATAAGGACTTGATGGTAGCCTTTGTACAGATCAAGAAAACTAAAGACCTCGTGACCGACGAGGGCCTCTACTTTCTTATCAATGTTGGGAAGGGGGTAACAATCTTTGGGGCAGTGTTTATTGAGGTCGGTATAATCAACACACATGCGCCATCCCCCTACTTGCTTCTTCACCATCACGGGGTTGGCCAACCACGTCGGATATTTTACCTCGAATAAAATATTGGCTTGCTGAAGTTGGCTCACCTCGTCGCGTATCACCTGATTTCTTTCGGCAGCGAAGGCTCGTTGCTTTTGCCGAACTGGTTTCACCTCGGGGTCAATGTTGAGGTGATGAGTTATAATATCTGGTGATACCCCGGTCATGTCTAAAGGAGACCAGGCAAAAATGTCTCTAAACTCCCGAAGTAGTTGAATAACTTGACCTCGGAGTTCGGTACCCCCGACGAAACCGACCTTGACGACCTTGGACACGTCGTTTTCATAGAGTACGACGTCTTCTAGAGGTTCTGCAGCAGACGAGGTCGACTTCGGCACGCCGGGGTTATGTAATTGCTATGCTTGGGGATGTTGTACACCAGAACCTCGGAGTGCAACCTGCATGCACTCCTTGGCCTGTGTTTGATTTCCTCGAAGTGTGATAACTCCGTTCTTAGAAGGGATTTTGATCATCAGGTGGTAGGCCGAGCAGACCGCCCTCGTCGCTATCAGCCAATCTCTTCCTAAGATGATGTTATAGGGAGAGTTGGCTTTGACGACGAAGAAGGGAATTATCTTGGTAGTGGATAATGGACTTCGTCCCACCGTCACGGGGAGAGAGATCGTGCCATCCGTCGAGGTCTCCCCTTGTGTGAAGTTCTTCAATGGAACGGGTGCTGGTTTTAAGCGTGCTTCTCCGATGTCAAGTTTGTCGAAGCAGCCTTTGAAGAGCACGCTGACCGAGGCTCCACTATCAATAAAGACCCGGTGTACCAACTTGTTAGCCACCACGGCTTCGATAATAGTGGCATCTTGATGAGGCGAGGCATGAGGGACGGGGTCGTCATTAGAGAAAATAACGACCTCGTCCTTTTTGAACCTTTTATGTGAAGGCTTCTCTGAGGGTCGGTTTCGAACTTCGGCCTTTAGTGACGATCTCGTTGAACCTTGGGGCACCCCGATGATGGCAGCGATGACTCCATCGTACTGAGGTTGATTCTCGTCTTCGTCTTCGTCATCATGTCTTGACTTTTTATCTTGGGGTTTGCAATTTTCTCCCCTATTCCTTCTCCGTTTACCTTTGCCCCGAGGTTGAGTATCCGGTTGACTTTGACCTCGGTATTTTCCTAGAGTGCCATCTTGTGTTAGGCGGTCGATTTCCGAGGCGAGGTTGCGACACTCCTCGGTGTCATGGCCGTGGCCTCCATGGAACTCGCAGTATTTATCCCGTGATCGTCTGCTTGACCCAGTTCGGGATAGCGGTGGAGGTCTTCGGAACAAGTTTGCGTGAAGCTCATAAATTTCCGCCCGAGATCTGTTTAGCGGAGCGAACCGATCTTGCTCCGGATTAGGCCGAGGTCTGAGGCGAGATGCTAATGGTCCTCGTTGGATTCTTTCAAGAGCGCCTCGTCGATGCTGTCCTTGATCAGCTCGCTCCTCCCTACTCTTTTTATCCCGACCTTCAGGTCGGTCAGTGGTTCGTTTCTTCCTATCTGCCTCATCTGCTTCGGCAAATGCATCAATGATCCTCCATAGCTGTTTGGAGGTTTGGGGGCGCTCTTTTACGAGCTCCCTGAAGAGTGTGCCGGAGTGAATGGCGTTTTGAAACGCCGAAATGAGGACATCATCCGAAAGGCGATCGACCTTGAGGCTCTCATTGTAGAACCGAGCTAGGAAGTCGCTAATGGATTCTCCTCGTCCTTGTTTTAAGGTAAGGAGTTGGGCTGAACTCACTTTGGCTTCGACTTTTTGGAAGAAACGCCTCTCGAAGGCATCTAGCAGGTCGGTGTACGACCCTATGCTGCTGCGAGGGAGGTTGTCGAACCACTTCCGTGCATTGTCCACCAACAATTCGGGGAAGACTTTGCACATATAAACATCCTCGGCCAGTCCCTGGTTCAGCATATTATATTGATATTGTGACAGAAAGTTGCTCGGGTCGCAAGAACCGTTATAGGGCTTGATTGGTGGGACCCTGTATGCTAAAGGGAGTGGTGTGTAGAGAATTTTGTTGGTGAAGGGGGTAATGATTCTACTGTAAACAGTGAATCTTCCCTCTCGGTGGTTGTCCTCGTCACGACGGGCATGGTCGACGTTTCGACGAGGTGGCGTCTTCTCTCTTCGATATTTCTCGTCACGTCGGTAATGGTCGACGTTTTGACGAGGTGGAGTCTTTCTTCGGTGTTCCTCGTCACGTCGGTAATGGTCGACGTTTTGACGAGGTGAGGTTGAGCCTCGCCGAGGTGAAGTAATGTTGCCTCGGCGAGCATGCGGTCTTCGGAGGACCTCATCGTCTCTTTCTTCGGCAATTTGCTCCGAAGCTTGGGGTCGTTGTGATGGACCCGCTTTATCCTCTTCGCAATGACCTCGTTGTTGGTGTTGTTCGGCGAATTTGAGGAAATCTTGCTCGTGGAGATTTAGATATGCTTTGAGCGCATGGCCGAGCAGAGGTTGAAGTGTGGTATTCCCTTGATTTTGATTCAATCTTTCACTGCTAATAGAGTCATCAGCTCGGTGGGAAAGGATATCTTCTACATGGCCTTCGGGAGTTCGGCGGTTCGTGGCCTGCCTGCCAGACCGAGCATAGTGTTCATCCCCTTCGTTAGTAGATAGACGAGGTGGATTACGAGGCATTTCAGCCTCGTTTTGTTTTCCTTTAGCAGCAGCAGCTATAGCATTAGATCGAGTGGATCTAACCATTGTGTTTTCACTTCGGAGATAGTGATCGGACACAAAATTTACTTCGTTTCCCACAGTCGGCGCCAGTGATCGATCACTGAATTTCAAAGTGAGATTTGCACGATGATTAGAAAGTAAACGAGACGAGGTTTACGTGGTTCGATCTTTAAGTAGATCTACGTCCACGGGGAGAGCTCTTTTGTATTATGATTTGAGAGCTGAAATGTTGATTTTTACAGAAAGTGATCCTCCTTTTTTAATCTAGCTTTAATCTGACTATTTATAGATAGCAGAGGCGGTTTATAGCTATTTATAGTAAGTGGGCCGCGGTAAATTGGGCCGGCCGAGCTGCTCTTAATGGGCCGAGGTGTTGGGCTGTATTGATGGGCCATATCCTATCACTTAACACCTCAGAGACTAAGCCCGACTAAGCTCTTTCTTTTCTCCTTCTTAATTCATTCATAATCCCTCCAGCACAGCAGATAAAGGCAACTACTTGTGATTTTTATTATCCTACACTTCATCTATCTTGTTATAAAGCAGATTAGTATATGATTGTGGCATGTTTATTTTGATTGATAAATGATGAATTGCTTAATTCTGAACAAATTTAATAATCTTAATTAGGCCTCAAATACTTAATTTTCTATTTTATTAATCTAGTTTATCAATCAAAGTAATTTGATCATGCATGCTTGGATTTACATTGAAAAAACTCTAAATTCTTTACTTCACAATATGAACGACTCAAAATACTTCTTATGCTAAGATCTATATTGCTAAGAGTGTAGTTATGTAAGTTTTCTTGTCAATTATACTAAATGTTAACAGTTCTGTTAATCAACTGTAAAACATAGTTTTGAATTCTCTATATTTTGGTTTTCTGGCTCTCCATTTATTGCTGCTATGTGGAAGATATTTTTCTTTGCTCCATGTATGTTAAAAGTTCAAGATACCTTAAATTTCACATGCAGGTTTGAATCATTGTACATCGATGACGAAATTCGGGTTGTGAAAGACATCAGAGAGGATTATTTGATAGTAGAACGTGCTCCTTATTCATGGAAAGAATTATCTTAGTAGATTCCTAGTATATAACTGCTTGCCCAGTTCAAAACATAGTGAGTTCTACCCAACCAAGTTATATATAATAAGTGTTATTTATACATTATATATTTTATATTTATAATTTTTAAACAGATTCATTTTCAGCAGGAATTTATTGGCTTTACTACTTGCAGTTACGGATGGTTGAAGAGCGGCTATTTAGGCTTTGAGAAAAATGTTTTATTTCCTCTTCATTCTCATGGATCCAATGTCTTTGGATGTTAACTAGCCTTAGAACTATCCATATATAGCTTGTAAATTTATATATTCATTGCTTTCTGTTTATCTTTGATTTTTGTCACCTTTTTCTTTTACTATTTCTGCATGTTTGAAAAAAACTCTTTGGGGTGTTTAGTATATATGATAAGCCCAAATACATAAACATATACTTTTCGGATTCATATGATATTCCAAAAGTTTTGATTAGTACTATTATTTGGAATTAATTATTTAATATTTATTATATCTAGAATTATGAGATTAAAATAATTTCAGTGCTCGGGATAAGTGCAACCAATCATATTCTACTATAAGAGGATGATTGGTATGCATGATTCGTTGGATGCATGAAATGATCATTTTTACTTTCATTCTTTAATTGGTATATAATTATAATCAGGAATGATAATTTCTGTAGGAATCACTAGGGATGAAATCTGGGCGGATAATATCCGCCCGATCCGAAGCCGTATCCGATCAAATTCGGATTCGAATCCGAAAATTAGTATCCGGTCAAATTCGTATTCGGATCCGGTCAAATTCGGATTCGTATCCGAAAATTTGAATCCGTATCCGGAATCCGATTCGATTACATAATATCCGACCGTATCCGAAATTATCCGTATTTTGTCGGATATTATCCGCATAACAAATACGGATATCCGAATTTTTAAAATATTTATTATTTATATTATATATATGTCTGTAAAATATTTATTATTTAATAGTTAGTAATATAAATATTTATTATTTAATTAGTTAGTAATATAACTACTTTTTGCCGATTTTGAATTCTCAAATTATATTTCAAGATGCATATTTTATTATTGGTAGATACTTGTGTTTAATTATTTAATTTATTTTGTACTTTCTTGATCCTAAAAATTATATATTTTTTTTAATTGATACAATTCTTATAATTAATTTGTATTAGTTCTTTATAAAATATTGTGTCAACAGTTTTTGTACGAAATATATTATCCGATTATATTTATCTGAATCCGATCCGAATCCGATCCGAATCCGTCCCGTGTCCGTATCCCGAATAATCCGAATTCGTATCCGAATCCGGCTTTCCCGTATTCGAATCCGAATCTGAGAAAAAAATATGGGTTAGGATACGGGACAAGCACTATCCGCCCGTATCCGATCCGTTTTCACCCCTAGGAATCACTAAATCCATGAATATGAGATTAACCATTACTTTCACTATCCTTGGTATTAACTATTACTCCCTCCGTCCACTACTATTTTTAACATATTTTATTTTTAGTCTGTCCACCAATATTTTTAAGACTAAAACTTTTTATTTATAGTAATTTTTCTATACACATAATTCAATTAAAAATTATAAATCACGTGAGATCCAAACTTCACTAACTACATTTTTCTATATAAAGTCAAAACACTACATTAAAACACGTGACGAGTCAAACTGTTAAGAACATTCATGGACGGAGGGAGTATAAATTATCAAGAATGAATTTTATTTTGATTTTTCAAAAAAAAATTGTTAGATATTTTCTAGAAATTATTTATTAAACTTATTTTTGAAAATTTTATGAGAGCTAGGTCGAGTTGGGTTAATTGGGCCAATCTTGGTCTATCGGGCAAACTGAAGAAAATCAATCAATATAATTTTTAAGTAGTTTTTTTTTCACAACCAACAAATAATAGTAGTAACAAAATTCATTTTTCATAACTAAAGGTATTCGGTTCGGAAGGTTCGCGAATATGTTTGAATATAATTTAAACCTACCGAACTTTGAATAGTTCGCGAACTAGTTTATGAACTTGTAAATTAATATAAAATATAATAAATTTAATAAACAAACTTTTTGATGAACACGAACTCGAATATTCAACAAATTGAGTTTGAATTTGAATTCGAATTCACTATTAAATCAAATAATAAACGAACTAAACTAGAACTTGATTTTTATTTATTGAACCGAATTCAAGCTTGATTTTTAGAATTTAGACAAATTTGATTTTTTATTATAATAGTGAAATTTAATTAAAAATTTATTTTTTTCATTCATTTTCTTGAGAATACCGACCATAGGAATAATGAATTAGTTCATTCATTTCCTATATTCATTCCATTACAATGTTCATTCCATTTCCAATAAATATCATTCATACATATCAGTCACCCACTAGGGGATTATTTGTTTGATATAAGAAAATGTTGGATTCAAGTAATCTCAATAATTAAGATAAGTGCAAACAATCGAATCTTATCATTTAGTAAACACTTAGTACATTTTGATATTACCATTATCAACAATAATTTAAACATAAAAGTTCAACTATAGTGAAGGTGCAACAAATTGTTTTAAGATTGAAAAGAAGGCAATTGCCATGGAATTTGCTCTAGATCTCATGCCATGGGCTATTACTTGTGTGGACATTCATATCTATGTCCTGATTTAATCTTTGTCTGCTTATCGTGAGAGATATAGATGAGGGGATCTTCACCAATAAATGATCATTCCTTTTTATCTTCAACAAGTGCTTTTGTCCTTATTTTCCATATATAATGCATCATTTTCCCATGCAGGCCCCAATCTTGCAAGTTGCAATTAAGTTGCAGCTTCCAGCATAGTTGCTTCCTATAATTTAATCCATTGTTCGACTGTAATTGAAAAGATGCATTCAAAATCATGTCCTTTTCCTTTCTTTTGCTTATCTCCACTTTCTTGCTTTTAAGTCGCGCAGCAGCTCGTATCTCGTTCAACTAGCTAGGGACATAGCCATGATTTTTCTTTGGGGTGGGCTATATACACTACAAAACATTACATAAATAACGATTGACTTGACGATGAATATGAATCAGTCGTTGGATAAGACGGATTGGTGACGGAACAATAACGGTATACTTAACAACAGTATTAAAAATCTCCGCCAATACAATACTAAAATTTCAAGCCATCCTCTTAGAGCTCATTATCAGATGACTCTGGGAGTCTTAGCACCATACATGTACGTAGTTTGCATATAGGCGCAAGTGATCGGGCTCTGAGACTGATGTGATGGGGGTTTAAGAGGGTGTTTGGCTCAGCTTATTTTAAAGATTTTATAAGTTCTAATAGCTTATAAGTTCTTGTAAGAACTTATAAAATGTCATGCCCTAAGAACTTATAAGTTGTCAACATGTTTGGATAAATGAACTTATAAGCTCTTTAAATAATGACAAAAAATGACATTACTCATTTTGTAAAAAATCAATTGTAATAATAAAATATTGTATATCATTTAAGGAGTTTATATAAGCTGTTTTAAGGAACTTAACCTCAGCCAAACACCACCTGAATCGAGGTGAGACCCCACATGCCATTTTCTTATCACCGGGAATGTGTTTGGATAAATCTAATTATCTGTACTAATTAATTAGATAATTATATGTTACACTAATATGTTTCATGTAGGTATATATATGTAAGAGTTTTTAGCCGCATAAGGAGCCGATTTAGGAGATTTGAAGGATCTTTCAGGATGTCTCCAGACTAGATATAGTTGGAAGTTGATGCCTCTCATGTGAGGGAGATGTATTGTGAAGAGTTTAAGGTCATATATGTTTTTTATAATTTTAACATTTTATATCAACTAACTTCAATATTAATAATAATAGTTCAATTTAAAAAAAAAATATTGGGAACATGAGGAGGATCCCAAGATTCGAAAGCTCTGGAAGGAGAAAGTACGTCTTTGGTATAGATTTACTTCATCGGTAATATTAATAAAATGAATGATGATCCCTCACTGAGGGGTGGAAAACTAAGATTTTTTACGAATGAGGCATGAGATGGTTGGCTGGCGTACTAGGAACAAGAGGATGTTAAGCAAAAGTTAGAGAATGTGAGGCGCTGCAAGATGTCTGAGCCTCAGGGAGTGGGAATCGGTCCTATCAGGCACAGGGCAGACTCAAAGTCTATTATATGTAGCTGTTGAGGATAAGTTAATTCTTTCGCTTCTTTTAAGTTTGTTTATCTTTTTAGTATATATAGCTTTTATATATAACACAATCAATTTATATTTAATGCGTAGATGTCACATAGAGGAGTAGACCAATAGTTGCATCTTCGAGTTCTTTTTGGAGCACCATCGCTACGCATACATTAGATATAGCGACCTGAAGTTGGAGACGATATGGGTAAATATTAATTTCAGTTACATTTTCTAACCTACAAATATAATATTAACGGTTTCTATTTAACTCTTTCTTATGTTGAAGTACTTGAGCATGCCGCAGACTCGTGTCGAACTACCCGAGGATAACGTCGACGAGATCGAGATTTACTTGGATGTTGTGGGAGTCTCAAGCAAGAAGTAGATGATATTCGAGCTCCAGGTTGGGAGCTTCGTCTCCCGAGATAGTATGTCTGAGTTGGAGGAGCTTCGCAAGCAGGTCGAGGAATAATAGCTACTGGAAGAGCAGACATCACGACTAACTGCCCAACGTGAGCAGCTCCACATTACATGATGTCTCAGTTTCCCCTTCCGGCTCCTGATTGTTGATTACATTTCACACATTGATACTACATATTTGGTATATATTGATTTTATTTTATTGTATGTTAGATATGATTGTATGTTAAGATATTATATTGATTATTCTTTATTCAATCCAATTGATCATTTTCAATTGTCCTGCAATGAATAATTGTTGATGCTTTTAATAGCTTTTAAAATATTATTTATAACAAGTTACAAGTATAAACATTAGAAATTAAAAAAAATATATTTAGCGACAAATATTCGGACTTAGATGATTTTACAACAGTAAAAATTAACAAAATTACATTACATGGGAAATTAATGTCTAGAGAAAGTTGATTGCAAGGCATGCACCAATTGAAAATAAAATAAATTGGTGAGCCCCAATTGAGTGTGGCTTCACATGCATTGTAGGGGATGGTAATGGACCCTATTGATGGTGAAGTTTCACAATATGGAATTTTGTTGGGTGCATTACATGCCAATATCACCAATTACTTTTCTCTCTTCTTTTTTTTTAGTTTATCTTTAAAAATCAATATGGCCCACAATTTGTCTCTCATATCCTAATATGCTTTATTATTTTCTAACAAACCCAATATTTCTTAATGTCACCAAAAATTCATCCCTTGTCGCACTTTCTCTTCTAGGCGTATGAACATGTTATGTTTTATTTTATACCATCGATAGAATGCTACGTATATCATAGTGTATAAAAAAGTGGGGCTACCGACGCATAAAAAATAGATAATTAATGCTTAAAAACTTTTATGGGCAATAATAACCGAAACGATTGTGTTTTTGTATTCTCTTTTCCGGTAATAAGTTTACAAAAATTAAGAATATGAGTACAAGTTCAGTACAAGAAATTGGAGAGCAGACAAGCAATGTGCAGAAGTTGAGAAAAATATCAAGAGTGGTCCATGCGAATTAAAAGGGCACATGTAAAAAGGATCTGAAATAAATATCAGGAGAAAAAAAAGAAGTCCTAAAGCAGAGGTGAGTGTGGGGAGGTGCTCTTCTTTAAGGAAACAGCACTCCAACGTACACATAAAGTTGATTTGTCCTCTATTTTCCTTCAGAACACATACTATTACACTTTTGTAATATGTACTAGTACTATTATTATTCTTATTATTTTTATACAAGTATTGTGTGAGATGAGATGTAATAACATAAACCAAAAATAGTTTTTCAATCGTTGTGTATATATTTGACAGCTTGGACCATTGCATTTTAAACCAATATTGTGTAAATTTATCCTTTTAAAATGAGGAATACTAATATTAACAACCTTTAAATTATTCCTTTTTTCACCTTTCCGTTCTTTTTATATTATAGTTCTACACTTTTTTTTTAATCAAATCCATAATAAGAATGAAATATTTTATATAATATAAAATTGGAGTGAGAATATTATATATCCTTATAGTAGAATGGAGGAAGAAGAAATTATAATTTCTAAAGAATGGAGAGGTAAAAAAAAATGGATTTAAAAGTGATAACACTCTTAATCTAATTTTAGATGGATATATTTATCCCTCAAAAGAACACGACCTAAGAAAAAAAATATAGTGATAATGGATAAAAATGCCCCTCATTCGAAAATACATATACAAAATGCCCCTCATTATTTGTTGATGTACAAAACGCCCCTTTTATTAAAAAATATAAGTTTTGTTGATTATTTTTATTGAAAAGGGAATAAAGTGGTGGGACCACTGACATTATAACAACTTTTGCTAAATTTATATTAAAAAATATAAGTTTTGTTTCAAATCCCCCACAAACTTCATACATCTCGGCCCTCTCTTTCTTCTCTCTTATTTTTTTGATATCCCTCATATTTGATATCCTTCACCAATATATTTTGATATCCCTCACCAATATACTTTCATATCTCTCGGCAAATCACCAAAAAAATTCATCTCTCTCAATTCAATTCATATCCCATTGATATATCCCTCGGTAATTTCATATCCCTCGGCAATTTCATATCTCTCGGTCATATCTCTCGGTGCACGAAAAATCTCCAAGATGGGGGACTCGCATGAGGATATTCCAAAAGAAATTACGGTAATGTGTATGAATTGCATATATGTATAACATATAGTTGGGATCCCTCGAAAAATTGGTTGGGACCGCTCGAAGTGTACCGAGCGGTCCGTGAGATTACCGAGGGATCCCAAACACAGCATGCTTATTACGTGATTCTAATGTTAGATATGTTATTTGTTTTATGATTATGACGTTTTTTATGCTTAAATATATGTTATAGTGTAATTTGTTAAGGTAATTGATTGTTTTGAAGTCCTAAGGCATATATTTATATATTTGATTATGAAACATAGCATGAAAAATGGATTACATGATAGTGTATTTGGGATCCCTCGAAAAATGGTTGGGACCGCTCGAAGTGTACCAAGCGGTCCGTGAGTTTACCGAGGGATCTCAAACACAGTGTGCTTATTACGTGATTTTAATGTTAGATATGTAATTTGTTTTTATTATTATGACGTTTTGCATGCTTAAATTAATGTAATTTGTTAATGTCGAGCGGTCCCAAGAAAAATTTTCGAGGGATCCAACAATATATAGGTTAATTATGTATTATTCTTGGTAAATATGAATTTTTTTTTATTTTTTTGTTGTGTTTAACATTTAAACGAAATAATTAGTGTTTAATATAAAGAAATTAATTGTTTGTAGGTAATGGTACCGTAGACCTGCTTCGATTAATCGTATATCACATCCGAACACATAATGTAGATTAACCTTATTAGAAGATATTAGGAGTACATTGATCGATGTCGGGGGTCAAAATCTACTAGATAGATTCATTAGTGAGCCATTTGGCCACTTTATTGGGTGGAATCCGGGTGTCATTTCAAGTCAGGCATTGCATGGGATAGTGAGTCGGGCCATTTATACAAGAACCGGGATTTGGTTTCACTTAAATGGCATGGATGTAGAATATACGATTCAAGATCATGCATTGATCACTGGATTGTGTTTTGGGGAATCCGGTTTTGATACTACTCTCACCTTTGATCCTAGTAATCTGAACATTTATAGGATTGTATGTAACAATTTAAGCTTACCGGCAGTTGACGTGTTAACACAATTTAAAGATTCACGTAACCGCATTCCCGATCCAAATGGTGATATTCATTTACGTGTAGCTCACGTACTGATGACTTATATATTTATTTTTGGGCATGATGCACAAAAGCCCATATTCTCCTGGTTGTGGGCAATGGTGGAAGATATGGATGAATTCTATAATTTTCCTTGGGGTGGGTACTCATATAAGGTCCTTAGAAACTACATGAGGAAAACACAAGATAAGCAAAGATACCATCTTTATGGGTCCGTGTGGGCTTTAATGGTATGGGAATTAGAGATAATTCCGGGACTTGGTCCATGTGCCGGTGAGATTAGAGGTGAGCATGTGTATCCAAGGTGCTTGAGATGGAGATACCGAAAAAAGCCAACCGAAACTATTGAACGACTACACGACTACTTTGATCTAGAGGTAATGATATATAATTTATTATTTTTCAATTATTTTAAATTGTAGTGATTATTTTATTACTAACTATAAATTTTAACATATTTTTTTTACAGGCGTATGAAATTTCAAATATAGTTGCCGACGAGGAAGAGACACAACGACCCTACTGGACTTCTACAAATTGTGACTACCCTCTGTCAGTGCATTATGCACCCCTTTCTAATCCGATGTCGAGGGGGGAGCAGTTCAGAGTTGAACAATGGGTGCTTCGAGCAAGAGATCACGTTTCACACCGTGTAGCGGATGATTTATCTGATGTCACTGTGTCACCAGTGAGAGCTTCTAGACGACGACGTGATTTGGGAAAGCACACTAGGGTAGAGCAACCTCCTACTGATTCACAAACACATATCCACACGTGTGCTCTCCACACCATTTAACTATGCCCCATTGACTAGCTTGACATATTGCCCGCAGAAGGAAGGGGCAATCTCTCGTATTCGACATCTCCAATAAACTCTTCGAGTATCTAATTTTACAACCCTATATTCTGCTTTTTTCTTCAAATTCCACAAACCAGCTGCAATGTTAATTTCCTCCTTTTCATCGTATAAAGATCCCACAGCTAATCCCAGAATAGGCTCGTAGTCTTCACGTAAAATATCCCAATTAGTGGCACCAGTTGGAATCATATGCATTATCCAATTTAATAAAGGTCCTTCCTCAAATGACCTTTCCTCATTCTCACCTTCATTGTTCGGATACATCATTTCTAGCAATCTTCGCATCCCACCTTCCTCGTGTATCCAAGTTGCCCATTCAGCAAACATAGCCCTGTTCGTTGTCCTCTCAATCTCTACTTCATCTTCATCACTGTCTGATGACTCTGAAATAGGTTCATAATCAGAGTCCTCCTCAACGTCCTCACCCTCTTCATCCTCTAATGGGTGTTCACCTGGCTCTGCAATATTTAAATCTGGTATAGTGTTCATTCTCTCATTAGAGGCATCTCCCTGAAAATATGAACCAAAGTTAGCATCATCAAACCAATTAGACGATGCAACATTTCTTTCAATTTCGTCAAGCTCTTCCCGCCAATTCGTGTTCTGAGAGGTCCCTTTTACATCGTATGAAGATGCATAAGTAGGGTAATATGCATCAATCTGTGATGGCACAACGTTTGGCTGCGAAGATGAACACCAAATTAAGATCCGATGTCACGTACACAACAGAAGATGAATCATTAAAACACAACTGCACTAAGTCTTCATCCCTACGTAACTGACATTTAATAAGTCTTCCATGCTGCGACCTGAAAAAATAAGATACGCGATAGACTATACGAGCTCAATATGTTGTCAATGTAACATCTCAAATTATACACTGAAATGTTAGTTTTGGCTAGGGGCACAATCTGCTCTTGTCTGTTCATATAACAACAGTCTTCCCAATATCCTCCATACCTCACGTTCACATACACGAATTCCGTCATCTAGAATATAAAAATATTGTAATATATGTCAAGAATATATAAATTTATCGTGTTATTATGCATTTAAACTTCAAATAATATACAAAACATATCATAGATCATATTTGCAGTATATAAAATCATAGAAAAATCCAAAATATTATAATATACACAATATATTTGGGATCCCTCGGAAAAGTGTCGGACCGCTTGGACAATGTCCATGAGCGGTCCAACACTTTTACGAAGGATCCCAAATGCATTCCATCTAAATAATTATTCTAAGATTTGTTATCACATTTTTTCAAACAAATACATAAGATTAAGCAATAAACACTCAATATATAACAATTTAATACGTACATTATCGTTTATATCATGCATACATGCTCTAATTGCAAAAAAAAATATAGAGTATCGTTTAATTAATATAAATATACATACAGAAGTTGGGACCTCTCGGTTAACTTACGGACCGCTCATGGCATTCCTCGAGCGGTCCGACACTTTCCCGAGGGAACCCAAAAATATACCGTTTATTATCATGATAAAAACGTGTACCTGAAATTTCACTTCAAAATTCCACACCACGGATGTGTTTAAGCTTTGTTAATTAAAATGAAATATAAGACAATTTTTTGGAGAGTTTGAATGTCTATGTTAGTTTAAGTTTTTTATAATGTTATATCATTATATAGTGGATCATATATTACACAATATAATGTGGGTACCTCAATTATTTATTTTTTGTTGTAGGGATATGTTAAAGTTAAAAGAAGAAAGATTCCAAAAACAAATTTGAAAGTATATTTTATATATATACAACTTTGACTTGTCAGTTTATGCACAAACATTCACACAAATTATTTAAGTTTCGAATTTTTTTTTTAAAAAATGGCATTTTTAACATCAAAATAAAGTGGGGGGCATTTTCCACATACACTATTGAAAGAGGGGCATTTTTAATTTTCTCCCAAAAATATAAGTTCATGGAATATTGTAATTGTCATGCTATGGCATGTAAAAAACTTTTTGATTATGTGAAGTTTATACTTCCAACATTAAAGTTATGATATGAAGGTCAGTTTGATTTGGTAAGCTAGTTAATGGAAGGGTGCTGATTGTCAGCTAGATGATGAAGAAACTTATTGTTGGATGACGTTGAAGATTTCAATTCAAGTTAGAAATGATGGATGATCAGAGCATGTCAAGTCAGAATGAAGCTTAGGACAACAAATGTTCAAATATAT
The DNA here is from genome assembly GCA_026898415.1 of Leonotis leonurus. Classification (NCBI taxonomy): domain Eukaryota; kingdom Viridiplantae; phylum Streptophyta; class Magnoliopsida; order Lamiales; family Lamiaceae; genus Leonotis; species Leonotis leonurus. The sequence goes on along the minus strand of JAPKLX010000105.1, from coordinate 409,305 downwards.
GATTTACCTTTCAATTTTAGAGACGTATGGTGGTGGAATTGACGGTGAAACAACTGCAGATGTTCTGGATCGTTGATCTCCATGCCTAAGATTGTTTTGCCATTTGTCTTAGGGTATATATATAAGCTAATTGGAATTTGTTGCGTGTAAAGTATAACACGTTTCTAATACGTAAGCGCACGTAGTCAACAAGTAATAAATGAAAATATTTCAGATTTGTCTTCACAAGTAGGGGTGAGCATAAAAGACCGAAAAATTGAACCGAAACCGATCTAAAAATAAGGTTATCTGAACCGTCCAATTTAAGTTTTTTTTTTAATTTTCAAAAACTGATATTACCGGTTCGATTTTTATTTTCATTTATGTAAAACCGATGGTTAACCGACCCGAACCGATATCTATAATACTTATAAATAATATATATATATATAATTAAAAAATTTAACACATGTATTCTAAATATAATACATGAGGAGAATATAATACATGATGAGAATATATTTTCATTTTGCTATCCTTTTTATAGAAAATTCTTGTTTGACGGAAGACCATCCCCTTTTGAGCATCGATGACTAGACATACATTTATAAACCAAGTGAACACTATTTAATTAGTTTAGTGAATACAAAACTTATATTAGCTGCAACTTTATTGTTTTTTTTTTCAGAACTTTATTTTATCTTTTTGATCTCTGAATTATATAAATGACTCATTTTGCCATATGAAAGTTAGTTATTTTGCTATAAAATGATAAATTAATTTTCATATTGATCATAATTAACATATTATCATTCATCGGTATTTATATTTTTTCTACCATATTATTATGAATAACAAAAAATAAAAATTATTATTTATCATGGTTAACCGGTGAAAAATTGGTTAATCGATCCGATTTTTTCGTTAACCGCTAATGCGGTTTTTGGTTTTTATCTTTCATTTTTTTAATGGTTAACCGAACCGAGAAAACGAACGGTTAGGTTTTTTATATCGCAAATGTACGGTTAACTGACCCGTGCTCACCCCTATTCATAGGGAATGCAAATAAGATTTTAAGCACGTTCAACCAAGAAAAAAAAATAAAACGACAGAAATTTAAATCAATGATTGGTTGTACTAAACTAGAATTTAAGAAGCAAGTAAACTCAAGAACCTAGCTACAAGAAACTAAAAATAAAGCAACTAAATTATAACTCAAGAACCTAGCTACAAGAAACTAAAAATAAAGCAACTAAATTATACAAATTCAAGATGTTACATAACTGAAAATAAAAACACAAAGAGTTCGGGCAACAAACGGTTTTAAAACAAACTCGGGATCGGAATTCCTCTTGCTTAACTCACAGTTGAAACAAAAATTGCTACAACATTTCAATAGCATTCACTTACAGTAGCATGAATCATCAAGTTGCATACGAATTTTCCAAGACTTAAGACCTATATCCAATCAACCAAGCTAATATATTCTTATACCAAGCCTAGCTAATAGAACATTTAGATTAAATCACCATTCACCATTGCTACACAAGGTCAACACATATTCATATGCTACCAACTAAGTGTTCATTCAACAATATCCACCACTAATCAACCTTTCCATAATTAATCAATGGTTAAACTCCTATTAAATGATGGTCAAACATAAATAAGAGATGGTAAGAAAAGTTATTGAATGAAAAGTAAAGATTGCATCAGAAATTAGAGCATGAAATCACATATATTAAAGTAAGAGTTCATCCAAACCCAAATCCTGCAAGCTTAGTTCATAATGGAAATGGAAACTAATGATAACAAAATGTTTTTCAACATTCTTAAATGCAAGTTACAGATAGTAATTAAAGAAAGGAAACAAGGAGAGTAAGAATCTATAGAGGTTGATCACCCAATCTTCCTCCTTAGCTCGTGGTCTTCCTCTATCCCCCAGCTGCTCTCTCGGTCCAATTCTTCTCCAAATCAGTCGCTGCCCTTTTTTCTCTCTCTTCAGCTCTCTTTTCTTAGCTCCTTGCAGCTGCCTCCTTCTCCCACACTACTAGGTTTCCAAAAATAGCATCTAAAAAGGCCAAGCTACCCTCTAGCACATTAATGAGATCAAGTGCACATTAGAGTTTTGTCTCGTAACTTTGGGGTCCACTTGTAGCTTTCTTTCTTTTAGCCTCTTCACAGTCGACAATAACACTACAAAAATATTTACTTCCTACATCAATTTAATAAGTATTATCTTCTCCAAACAGAAATACTAAAATAAGATAGCACAAACAACTACAAAGACAAAATAAAGCATATGGCTCAATAAAATGGCAAAACTAAGAGAAAAAGAGAAACAATAATAACTTAAGAAAGAAAGCTACAAGTGGACCCCAAACTTATCACACCCCCAAACTTAAGACATTACTCATCCTCGAGTAATACTTAAGCAAAACAAAAACAAAAAAAGAAGCAACACACACGACACACAAAACCAACAAACACAATAAGACGACTCGCCAAAGACACAATCAATGAACTAAGACAAAGGTAAAAGTTCTCAGATCAATCAAAATATATTTGAGATTGCATGACTCTCAATTTCATGTTTCAAGGTTGAAAAAAATATTTTTCTCCGCAATTATACTAGAATTAAATCAAATCTTTCAAAGCAATGCATAGTTATTCCCAAATTAATCAAATCACCTGAAGAGAGAAAAAAAAAACCCAAAATTCATGAGTCAAGACTCAATACATCTCCTATCAACTAATGTGACATAACATTAGAATCAAGATCAGAAGGTCTTACAAAGCTTGTAATGTAAGGCTTAGGGAGTGTTTGGCTAAACTTATAAGCTTCTTAAAAGTGTTTGACAAATTAAACTCTTTGAGAGTTAATAAGCTGTAAAAATAAGCTTTTGGAGCTTATAATCTGTTCAAAAAATAAGTTGCTCTACCTCAACTTATTTCTTCATGAACGTATAAGCCGCAAAAAAATTACATAAATAACCTTACAATATTTTTTTATTACCAAATTTACCCTAACAAAGTCACATATGAAAAGCTTAAAATGTCGAACAATTTATTATTTTATAAATATTTTAAAAGAGCTTATAAGCTCATTTATCCAAATACTTTGACAACTTATAAGCTTTTAAGGTATGACATCTTATAAGCTGTTGCAAGAGCTTATACGCTCTACTAAATAAGTTTATCCAAATACCCTCTTAGGCTAAGGTAATGAAAGTAAGAATATAAGTAGTTCAAAACACTTTGAATGCCTTAACCTGTTTTGTGAAAATTGAAACAAATCACAAACTCCAAAAAAGATCATACAAACCCAACCCTTTTATTTTCAACAAATTAAGCCCTTTTAAGACCTTATTTCTCCAACAACATATAACAACGCTATGTCCCAATTTTCAGAACTGTATCTCAAGCTTTTCAGTGATTTTTTTTTCAGGCTTATATATTCCCTTTTTTTCTTTTCTTTCCCTTTCATTCCGGGAACCATTAGATTATCAAAACAAAACATGGAGATATTTATCTCCCCCACCCCCAAACTTAGAAGTAAACATTCTCCCCCAATGATTGAAAATATTCTCAAATATATATCAAATAACACCACCCTTATTCTCCCTCAAAACAACTCACACAAGAGAATTTAACCCAATAATACATTCAAAGATGGGTCAAAAGGATATTAACATGAAAAGGCTTGGATATAATTGGGTATTTCAAAGCAAACGACTAATAAAGCTCAAAGGGGGGTTACTATGGAAATTTAACATATAAGGGTAGGCATGAAAGACTCAAACGATCAAAACATGCATAAATCATATCCTAATTCCAATACCAAGCACATGTCATATCCAAAAAGTAACAAATCATCCCAAATCAAGAATTTTGAAATATTCAATCATGAGAGCCTCGACATAACTAAGTGAAATTATGCATTGTTTCAAATGACTTTTCGAAAACTAAAGCAAAATTACGTTAAGAGATTTTAAGATCAATCAAGAAAAAGAACTTTCACAAACATGCAATCCGTATTAACAAACAATCCAAAGAAATCATCATAGAAGCTCTCCATCTAATTACTAATTCAACTTCTTCATGCCAAACAAAATGAACATAAAACACACAACATATACGAATAACACACGATAAAAAGAATAGAGACAAAATAAAATTAAAACAACATGGAGAAGAAAAAATGATAGGAGACTCCCCTAAAATTCTTAAGAACCATCTAAAAGAAGTTGAGTCCGCAGATGATGTGGGTGCAACATAAATGGAAGTAGGCCATGGCTGAGTGAGGGAGATGGGAAGTGGAGTAGAGGATCCATTGGCTAGATGCTGGAAATACGTGGAAAGCCTCTCTTGGAGCTCGCCCACTGACGAGCCCATTTTTCGTGCTCTTTTTTGAGCTTGTCTAGGTTTAGATCGAGTTTTCTATTCTTTTTTTTCGTGTCTTTGTGTCTGGGGGGACACACTTTCGTGAGACGGGTAGTTGAGACCATTCTTGGGCATGTCAGGCCACATTCCGTGAAAGAGGCAAGATCCAGGCGTTGTAACACCTTGAACAAGGAACATATGTGCTTAAGACAATGTAGCATGTGGGATTTGGACATGACATTACAAAGCTGGAAGGCGAGGCTTCTTGAGCAACACCTTGGGCAAGCCATTTGGAGACTCTCTGTGCCCAAGATGGATTACTTGGCGAACAAGGAGATGAAAATGAAAGATTTGACGAGATCTTTGGGGGAGCGGATGCAGATTCTCACCGCGGAGCACGAACAAGGAAAAATATATTTCCTTTATCCTGCCAGAGCTACATAAGGATAGAATCAAGACGGTCAACTGCTGGAGATACTAGGGATCCACTCAATAAGAAAAGAATATCTTCCATACAAACCCTAGCCGCCACCAAGAGGAGTTAGATCTTGAGCAAGACGATGTACAAGTCAAGCTCTTGAGCAAGACGGCGAGGAGAACGTTTGTCCAGAATACTTTATGTCACCTGGAGAAGCTTGGAGCAGAAGAAAGAGCAGTTCAGGCAACTTGAAGGCAAGGTGCATACGACACACGTCTTGACCATGTCCTTGGGTAAGGTGCTGAAGATCTTGGTAGCCGTGAGAAAATAAGGAAAGAGATCTTTATTTCCTTACACAATGGATATGCACGATTTGTACCTCATGGATGATAGGGATGTATATATTTGGAAATGTTTATGCAAGGAAAGAAATCCCTTAAAACCCTAGCTTGCTCAAAACGTCATGGGCCTGGCTCATAGCCCACTCCAACTTCTATATAAAACGTTGGTCGCAGCAGCAGTCAGCATATACAACATAACGTGAAGTACGTGGAGGAGAGCCGCTGCTGCACAAACCACTCACACTCTTCGTTCTTTCTCTTAGTATATTATAGATTGATGTTTTGAGTCTAAGAGAGGAAGAAATGAAGCCTTCGGGCACCTTTTATTTTCCTTGTATTTATTTGTGTTGGTCAGAGTTGGTCCTGCCATGGATTGCTTTCCATTATCTATATAATTCTAGTACGTTTCTTTTTATCTCTTCTTTTTCGTTTCCATTATTTATGTCTAGGTAATTTTAATACTTGGTTTGGGTTAAACAAGTTTTGCTAAGATCAACTTATCATTGTGAGGTCTAACTTGGCCAACGTAGTTGCATGTGTGTTCCTAAAGTGCTGGATCTAAATCCTATACAACTTGATCAAGTTCTCGATGTTGTCTGGCCAGTAGCAGTCTTGGGCAAGATCAAGTTACAACTGTGAGCTGGAAACTCCAAGTGTTAGCGACTCCCTGCTTGCCAGCCAGAGGGATCAATGCGGTGAAGTAGGTGGGGACGCCATGGGACGGGCGTCTAAGATGGTGTCCCATGGTTGTTGTGTTCCCCGCGAATGCTTATTTGGGTACACTGGAGTAAGCTTGGTCCAGGAGCAATTTTAGGCAAGGGGGATAGGGAATGAGTAACCCTTACCTTTTGGGCTGAAAAGGTGGCGTGCTGGGCGAGGCTTCGGTGGCTACATGACGATTAAAAAGGGGGTTGCCTGAGTTATGCGTTTGGGTGGTAGGAGTAAAATCTCATTCATACGCTCGCCTTTAACCAATGACATGTGTATGCAATGAGAATCTTTGCACCGATGACCAAGGAGTTGATTAAAGCATAACTAGTTGAACCCCAAACCAAGTATCTTTTTTTTCTTTTTACTTTTCAATTGTTTTATTTAAGGTCTTGGTTACTTCCCTGCCAGAGGTAGGCCCCCATATAAAATATATAAATCGTGACAGAGAGAGAGAGTACACCAACTCCTTGTGGGATCGACCATATACTTACCACTAGCGGAACCTAGTGTAAAGGATAAGAAAACTTATAAATTTATCTTGACTGAGTGATGATGACTGAGCCCCGTCACCCACCTGACTGGATACAATATCCAACTTGCCTTGCATAGCCTCCAGTTGTGACTGAAAAGTAGGGAGGGAGGTTGTGGATGGAGCAGGTGCGGTAGGAGCTTTAGATCCACTGTATTTGCGATGCAAATATTGAAATTTTTTGACCCCATTCTCCATCAACCTCTCCCTCTCTGGATCTACTGGGACACCCACCTTCAAACATAATTGAGAGCTCAAAGAAGTGAAGAAAAGCTTCCCTAACTTCTTCCTCGCACACGCGTCGATTTCCTCCACAAGAATACGTCTCACATTCACCATATAGTCATTCAGTATGCAGTACACCAACTGAACTCTATCAATCAAGACCGTGGTGTCATGAGTTATCGGTAGGAGACGACTTTTAACGAAGTACAAACAAACACGAGCCTCTGGTGTGAGGCGGTGTGCACTAATCGATCTAGCTCCGGTGTGAGAGAGATCTCAATCAACACCATCGACTCCATATTCGTGCAACACCAGACCAAAAGCATCCTCTGAAGGTCGAGTCAAGAACATCCAAAATTGGTCATCCCTGGACGTAGTAATGTCATAGACCTCGTGGATGGCCTGCTCGGTCAGAGGTACTACTACTCCTCGAACTTGGGCATACAGATGCCCATCTTCTTCCTCTTCACAATTCGCGTAAAATTCTCGCACTAAAGCAATAACTGGAGGTTCTTGAGGCTCGTAAAACTTTGACCAATTCTCATGGGAGTCCTTGAAAATAGTTAGCCAAAAATACCCGGACTGGAGGATCTTTGCAGCAGTACACTCGATAAATTTTGGTTGAATTATGATACAAAGAGAAAAACATCTCCTTTTTCTTCGCTCTTCCGGAACCGGTACATTGCCCTTCGAAATGTCCATCATATGGAGCAGAATGACACTGCTCCAATATATGAGGTATTTCTTCTTCCAGAACACACCATCTAAAGATGCTATCGGCACACTACTTGTAAAGAAAAGGATCATCCCAATGGTACGACCTCGCATCATGGAAGAATTTATTCAACTGTTGATTGCGATCATTTTTGGTGGTTTCAACTCACTAACTAGAAAGTTAACGAAGTGGGCAAACCATAGAAGATTAACATGTTTCAACATTAGCAACTGCTCATTAGGAAATGATTCTCAGATGGGATCTTCTGGTTGGCCTTCATACTCATTTTCAAGGCGAGAAAGGTGGTCAACAATCTAATTTTCGTACCTCTTTCTATCCCTAATCTCCAAATTAAACTCTTGCAAAAGTAGAATCCATCAGATGAGCCTTGTTTTGGCATCATTCTTTGAGATGAGGTACTTAATAGCCGAGTTGTCTGTGTACACCACCACCTTTTTGCCCACCAGATAAGCTCTAAATTAATCAAAACCAAAGACAACAACAAGGAGTACCTTATTAGTCGTTCTATAATTCAATTGGGCATCCGTCAATGTTTTGCTAGCATAGTAGATTGAGTGAAAGACCTTGTCCTTCCTCTGCCCAAAGAACTGCTCAAACTACAAAGTCACTCGCATCACACATCAATTCAAAAGGTAGAGACCAATCCGAATTAATGATAACAGGAGCTGTCACAAGAGCCTTCTTCAAGATTTGAAAAGCCTCCAAGCATTCCTTAGTGAACTCAAATTTTCTGTTTTGCTCCAGCAAAGAGCATAAAGATTTGGAAATATTCGATAAATCCTTAATGAACCTCCTATAGAACTCATCATGTCCGAGAAAGCTCTGGACCCCTTTTACTGACGTATGCAGTGACATTATGTCAATTACTTCAATCTTTGCTTGATCTACCTCAATCACTTTGTTTGAAATTCGATGCCCCAACTCCCAAGACTATGCCTCCTTGTACCACAAATTGGCACTTCTCCAAATTAAGAACCAGATTTGTCTCGACACTTCGTTTCGAAACTTTCTCCAGATTATCCAAACATAACAAAAATGTGTTCCCAAATTCCGATAAATTATCCATGAAAAATTCCATGGACTTCTCCACCATGTCTAAAACTATAGCCATCACGCACCGCTGAAAAGTAGCGGGTGCATTACATAGCCCAAATGACATATTCTGGCAAGCAAAGGTTCCATATGGGCATGTAAATGTGGTTTCATGTTGATCCTCCAATGCTATAATGATTTGATGATACCTGGAATACCCGTCCAAGAAACAGAAAAACTTCTTCCCTGCCAACCTGTCTAGCATCTGATCTACAAAAGGCAATGAGAAAAGATATTTCCTTGTAACCTTGTTCAACTTGCGATAATCAACACGAACTCTCCATCCGGTGATAACACGAGTAGGAATTAGTTCGTCTTTCTCATACGGCACAACAGTGACCCCTTATTTCTTCAGGACACATTGCACTGGACTCAACCACATACTATCTGAAATTGGGTACACAATACCCGCATCAAGTCATTTAATGACTTCCTTCTTAACCACCTCATTCATGATAGGATTTAAACGTTGTTGCTGCTCTACAAAATTGGTGTAACCTTCTTCAAGAAAAATCTTGTGCATGACAATTGACTGGCTAATACCTTTGATATCGGCAATGGTCCACCGGATAGCCGTCTAGTAATGCTTCAACACTTCCAACAGCTGGCCCTCCTTCTTAGAACTAAGGTTCGTTGCAATGATTTCAGGTAAGGTCTCCATGTCCCCCAAGTATGCATACTTCGAGTGGGATGATAATCTCTTAAGTGTTAATTGTGGTGTCTCAATAATAGATGGTTTATGAGGTTTAAACTCCCTATTGGATAGCTCCCCAACAACTCCTTAAATCTTTCCCAAGCTTCATTGAAAGATTCATCATCAAGCTACTGAAAAGAAATGATTTCGTTCCTGAATTTAGCATTCTTCCTTAGAGGAAAATACTTTAAGAGAAACTTTTCTACTAGCTCATTCCAAGTAGAAATAGAGTCGGATGGAAAAGTGTGAGCCATGACCAAGTTCTATCCCTTAGTGAGAATGGAAACAACCTCAATCTCAATACCACTGCTGATACCCCGACCAACTTAAATGAGTCACTCACTTCAAGAAATAATCGAATGTGTAGATGCGGATCCTCTGTGGCTTGTTCACTGAAATTTCTTATGGTCTGAAGCATCTGAAACATAACAGGCTTAAGCTCAAACTGTTTCGGTGCACCTTTGGTCGAAGAATTTCAAGGTTCATCTTGTTGAACATTGGAGTTGTGTAATCTCTTATAGCCCTGTTTCGATCATCCGCCATAGTGATGGTCTTGTCTTGGTTCGCTCCTCCTTCATTTTCATTGTTCCTAAACTCCAAACGTTCTCAGTTCCCTAGAACTGCTGCTGCCATCTTTTCGTTCTCTAGAAAGAACTTTTCCCGTAGGAAATAGGTAACTATTTTGGTCTTTCATTTAGATAAATAAACAGTTATGTTTAGTTATTTTTAAATAATTTAATTTAATTATAATATTTCACAATTAAGAAACTAAACTAAAAGTATAATGATACATCTATGTGTAGCCGAAGATATAATGCACCATAATTTTTGGTAACTCTAGGATTCAGTCTTCAAAATATAATTGATTCAAAATATGTTGTATACGTATTTGCTTTAAAATTTTCTTAAACAAATTTGCATTGAGTTATATAAGTAAATGCATTATTTATGTAAATAATAATTAGATTTTTAATTTTTTGTTCATTTAATTATATCGTAATATATTATATATTGTATTTATTATATATAAATATAAGTTGTTTATATTATGTCTGATAACAATTTTGTTGTGTAATTATAGTCTAGCTCCATTATGCATTTGATACTCGTAATGGTACTATTTAAATAATAAAGATACACCATTTTGTCTCTATGCAAATTTTCAAATATATTTAATGCATTTCAATAAATCCGATCAATTATATTTCAATTTGCATTATTATAATACAAAAGATGTACCTAAATCCTAAAATTGGAGATTGATTAAGGTTTAGTGTTTAATGTTTAAGATTTAAAATTTAGGTTTTAAGATTGATCGATGTTTATTTTATTATAAAAATATAACACGTATTATATATCAATCCATTTACATTTTTTTGTTTCTAATTAAATAGGTTATATCATGCATACCCATAATTCATAATACATAAATATGTAATGCATAATACATAAATGCATAATGTAGTACATACATGTGCAATACTATAATACATAAATATGCAATGCATATTCGCATCACACGTGATAAATTTTAAAATATAGTTAATTTAGTCAACTGTGCATCTTTTTTTTATTTTTTTTACAAATGCATCCAATTGATATATGTGATGCATCTCGCAAAGACCCATTATGCATTGCGAATAACACCTACAATAAGTATTTAGATTTTAAATACATATACATAAAATAAACATTCAGAGTTTTACAAATAATGCATTATTCTTTTGGCGGGTTAAGTTTTGATAGTAGATTTTTTGTTTGTAAGTTTTAAAAATTGGAAGTGAATTTGAATCCATTAATTTTCGTTGAGTACATATATTTTTACTGATTTATCATTTTTGTTTAATCAAAGTAGATAGTAAAATTGAATATTGGTACGGAGGAATATCACCGAAACTTATCTTATAAGCTATTTAATAATTAAATGGATAAAGTGTTAAGAGCATCCCCAATGGGGGTTCAGGAATAGTGGGTTCGGTGGCAATTCCGTAAATAAATGGAACTTTTTTGGGTGGGGTTTGAGAGATTGTGTTGGTAGGTAGCAGTGGGAGTTTCTCGCTTTGGGTTTCCGTAGTCTCTACTTTAATAATTGTAGAATGATTGAATTTGAGAAAAATGATATTAATTTAATTTGTTAATTTAAATTTGTAATATAAATTAAATAAATAAAAACGAAAAATAATTAAATATTTAATTTTTGTTTAATATTTTAATTTATTTCAAAATATAACATTAAAATTAAAATAGCAATTTTAGAAATTAAAATTTCATTAAATTTAATTTCAAATACAAAATACTAGAAATTGAAATACGAGAAATGAAATACGAGAACGGAAATACGAGAATTGAAAACACACGGAATTAAAATACAACAAAAGAAATGAAAAAACACTTAATTTAAATCCCCAAATCGAGCGTAGATTTCTTCGATTAAATCATGCTCGAGCTTCTCGTGAGCACGCCTATCTCGGAGGCTGGCCGAACGCTCCATGTACTCATTGAAAAGTTCGTTGGCACCGCGAGTTGCTTGCTCGGGTGGAGTGGAGGAGGAGCTTGCTTCGGTCTCCGGTGCCCAACTAGTCGCATACGGACCTTCGTCTTCAACAATCATGTTATGCAAAATAATACAAGTATACATGATGTCGGATAAATGCTCACGAAACCAAAGGCGTGCCGAACCTTTAATGATTGCCCATCGAGATTGGAGTACTCCAAATGCTCGTTCGACGTCCTTGCGTGCCGCTTCTTGCATAACTTTGAAACGAGACCGTTTCTCGTCGGTGGGCGTCGGCATTGATTTGACGAAAGTCGGCCAACATGGGTAAGCGCCGTCGGCTAAATAATAGCCCATGTTGTATTGTTTGTTGTTGGCCATGAACGTCAAACGAGGCGCTTTCCCGTTGAGCACGTCGTTGAACACCGTAGACTGGTTGAGCACGCAAACGTCGTTCGCCGATCCGGCGACACCGAAGAAGGCGTGCCAAATCCATAGATCTTGGGACGCGACCGCTTCGAGCATAATAGTTGGGTGGCCTTTGTCTTGGCGTGTATAAGCCCCGCGCCACGCCATCGGACAATTTTTCCACGCCCAATGCATGCAATCGATGCTACCGAGCATGCCGGGGAAGCCGTGCTTCTCTTCGTGAAGCTCCGTTAGACGTTGAATATCTTCTTGGTTGGGTCGCCTCAAATAGTGAGACCCGAAAGCCTCAACAACGGCACGGCAAAAACGTTTGAGGCATTCTATGCCCGTTGATTCGGCGACCCGGAGATACTCGTCGTATTGATCGGCGGCACCTCCATTTGCAAGTTTTCGGATTGCAACCATGCATTTTTGTAGTGGCGTGAACCCTTGACGGCCCGTAGCATCCGTACGTTGTTGGAAGTATTCTTCTCGATTCTCCAAGGTTGTGACGATGCGGAGAAATAATTCTCTCAGCATACGAAACCGACGTCGGAAATAATTGTCGGGGAATGTTGGATTTTGGGAGAAGTAGTCGTTGTATAGACGTACGGATGCCTCCTCTCGATCCCTTTTGATGAACACTCTCTTTTTTTTTGGACGTTGAGAGTCGGATGTGTTGAGTGATGCTACATAATTATAACCCGCCTCCATAAAATTATTTGTGAGTTGCAAAAATAGAGCATTAATTTCATCGTCGGAATCGGAAGAAGAAGACATTTTTTTTGGGCTAACTTGTAATAAAAAAGGTTGAAGAAAGATGGTTGGAAGATTGAAGAATAGATGAAGATGTGTGAAAATGTGGGATTGAAATAGGGTATTTATAGATGAATAAAAGAATAAAAAAAAAAAAAAGGAAAATGGGGTGGGTTCGGGAAACCCACGCCCACAGCCGTGAACCCGCGTGGGTAGCCGGCGCCCAGCGCCCGGGCGCAGGGGACACAGCCCGAGTTTGCGCTACCCTTCCCGGCAGTGGGGGTTTCTCCACCCCGGTAGCCGGCACCCCTGCCCGATGCCTTGCTCGGGTTTCCCGAGTTCGCATGGCTGCGGATGCTCTAACCTATGTCACCTCGGTTGTTTAAAGGGTTTTTGAACCACTAAGTTTATTCAAAATCTGCTATTGTAGAGCTCTCTCATTGATAAGGAGCTTTGTCTCGGCAGAGCCCATAGGCTCTGGAAAGCATAGCTCCATTACTTCTCACCTGCTTTATGTTATAACGGGTTGAGACTCAGAGAGTAGTCCTGCACTCCACTCAGGTCTGCAGGTCTGCTCAAATGTGGAATACGTGACTAGTGAGCCTGATACTTGTCAGATTTTATCTCGTTTATACTCGACAGGAATGCCAGTTACATGAAAGGGACTATAACAACCAGGTGGTCCCCTGTTGACATGACATTGTTCTATTGGAGAAGATTTCAACAACTTGTACCATGAATCAAAGATTGTTATCATTATAATGTTATTATTTTACCCTTATATCTTATACTATATATATCTCATCCATTTTTCATTCAAAAGGTTTGCAACTCTAATCTCCTCACTCATATATTCATACACATTCATAGCACAAAATTCTCTCAAGTCTACAACGCGCTGACTTGAGCGTCGGATATTCTTCCCGTAGAACTCTAATCATACTCCGGTCTTGTTTTGCAAGCCCTGCCAACAGAATCGGGACTAAGCTGATCGCGACAACATTTGAATATTACTTCTAAGATATGAACTCTAAATTTTTTGAAGCCTTCAAACACTTTTTCTATTTATTTGTTGTGAATTAATTCATAATCCAACAAATATAATTAAATAATGCGGTATTAATAAGAATTTTTTGGATCAATACAAATCAATCATCAATATTGCTTCTTATTTCTTATAATAGGTGTCCTTTTTACTAAAATCCGACCCTACACACACACATATATATAATATCAATGAAATTTATATCATTTTCATAATATATATCTTATAAAATTATATTTAATTTATAAATTTATATAAAAATCTAAATTGTTTGGACATAGTTATTTTATATTTTAAAATTTAACATTATGTAACTACTTAAATGTAATACTAGTTTCTTTGTAAATGAATGGAAATTAAAACTATTAGATAAAGCTAATAAAACCGAACCAACGAAATAAATTTTGATTGATTTAATTTGATTTGATTATTTTTTAATTTGAATTTAAATGTAGTTTGAGTCATTTAAGCGAAAGCCGAAACCATGTAAGTAAGGTTGACACCTATATTTTGACTGTTGGTATAAAAGTTAGGATTCTAAAGTATTAAAATATCGGGAAAAGCATAAATGATTATACAAAATCATCACAATTGACGACCACGACCACGTTGTACTACGCCAATTGTTCTACAAAATCTATGTCTGCTTTTGATTTTCTTTTAGAATTTGTATAAAAAAATGAAGTACCTCTACTTTTTTTCTTTCTTCGAGATAATGAATTCAATCTTTGTAGAAACAGAAGTTTGCATTTCACGCGCTCATGAGGAGTTTGAGAGGTGGTCTCTCTCTATATCTCTAAAAGGCCAACAATAAATAAAAAGATGGGAGAAGAGATGGAAATGAGCAAAGCCCAATATGAGTACAAGTAGGGACAATGCTGTCATTTTCCACATTCATAAAAAGAGCTTCACAAATTTATTTCCAACTGAAAACGACTGCAAGTGTGTGTACCTGTATGTATATGTATATGTGAGTGTATCTCTCTCCTTTTCCTCCCACGCGCGTTCATACATATATATGTATATATGAGTGGTGCGCAAACCGACTTGAACACACACCCCACTAACTTTTTCTTCTCTCAAGTCTCATCCCATCCTTTTCTGTGTGTTTCCTCTCTCAATTTCTCAGATTTCTTCCAACAAGAAGAAAAAGGAAGACGAAGCAGAAGAAAGAAAGGATGTATAAAATGGTGGATCTCCAGACTGTGTGTTGCATGTGTGGCGATGTGGGGTTCCCGGAGAAGCTCTTCCGCTGCTCCAAGTGCCGCAACCGCTTCCAACACTCGTATGTTTCTTCTTCATTCTTCTTCCACACACACAACACTCGTCTGTGTTTCTTCATTTCATTACCATCAATATTATGCGATCATCATCATCTTACTCCACTTCCACTAATACATATATATATATATATGATCTATATCCTATATATATATATCCCATGATTGGATTTCGATCTTTTGGCATCATCTCTCAAAGTGAAGCCCCCACCTCCCCACCCTCTCCTATTTCTAGATAATAATCGTTATCTCGTGTTTCCTCCTCATATTTTAATTAATAAAATCTAAAATCGATTTATTTAATTATATATACACCACCAAGATGATTAATTAATTAATTAATTAATTAATTAATCGGAGATATGTATATATTTGCAGCTACTGCAGCAACTACTACAGAGAATTAGCGGAGCCAATCGAGATTTGCGATTGGTGCCAATGCGAGGAAAGGAATCCATCGTCGTCGTCTTCATCAAAGCTTAATCACAATAACAAGTATGCAATTAACGAAGTTAGGTCCGCTTTCTCCGGCGACAAAATCAAGCAGCACCACCGCGAGGATGCCGGAAAAGCCCCCTCCCCACGCCCCTCCCCTCGCAGGTACAAGCTCCTCAAGGATGTAATGTGTTGATTGCGAAATCAAATATGAGTGGACCCTACCCAAAACTGAAAAAATCAAAAGGTTTAATTAATTAAGAAGTAAAACCTTATGTCCTAGTTGTCTATATAAATAAATAAATGAATCTTTACATATTAGTATTAGTAGTGATAGTTGAGGTTGTTTTCAAGTGTTTTCCTTTTTACTTTAAATGTGTTTTACTAGGCCCATCTTCTCATATCCTAATAATATTGTGTTACCATGTATATGTGGGTATGCAATTTTATGTTTCTTTCAACTATTCTGAATTTGCTAATTACCTAATTCTTGCTCCCTCACTTTCGTTAGCCTTTATATTTCATGCACCATTTTAAGCACACCCGAGATGTTAATGTCATAATGTCATATTCCATTTCATCCAAGTACTACAGTAATTGGTTTCAGTGTAGCAATACAACGTTAATGCTATATAATAACAAAAATAATGCAGCTAGCTTTGAAAAAAAAAATGAAGAATAATTGCAAAATAGTAGGGTTTTCAGCTAGGTGAGATGAAAATTCTGGTGTGGTGATCTTTTTCTTGAGAATTGAATGCAGTTGGGTTTAATTGGTTTCCTTTTTCCCCAAAAACAAAATTCATAGTACCTAAAGCTGTTACCTTTATCAGATTCATTGAAAGTATCTATGACTCTATCCATTAGATATATGGTTCTGCCTTTTTGAGAAATTATATTAACAAATTAATATTCAATTCATGAATTACTTTTTATATAAAAAATATATTTGCATACTTTTTATTACAACTCCGAACTACGCTTTTGTAGGCAGAGGAAATATTTATTTTAGTTCCTAGCTAGTTGATTGTTTGTTCTTTCTCTAGATATATGTGTGTATATATATGGATTATAGTTACTAGTCTAAGGTTGTGTACCAAAGTGCAGAGGCTCCAAATTAATTAAGTTTGGTATATTATAGAGCACATATATAAAGAGACATAAGATTAATTTCTTCTGTATAAGTTTTTATGATGATGCCATCATATAAAAATATCCATAGACGTACATCTGTGAGAAATTCAGATATTGCAGATTTAAGGAAATAATTGGACTATAAAATCCAACATATTTGTCAGCTTATAGTGATTTCGACTCGCGAAATGTCTTCTCACTTGAAATTCCAATATTATCAATATATTTATATTGTTATGAATTATTAATATATATATGCTGTAAATAAGAATGACTGAAAATAAAAACAATATATATAACGTTATTTTGAATAATTCGGATTGGCTTTTGAGATGATGCATGCATGCTTCCATATGATTCCTTATAACTAGTTAACTACCAATGTCTCACCTATCATTCTTGTTGGTCGGTTTTTACATTTTATCCCTCATCCCTATCTAGAGACAGACTCATACAATTTCAGCTCATGTATGCATGTTGGCGGCCTTACATTTTATATAAATTAATCAATAGAAATAATCATGTTTCTTTCTTTATATCAATATAAATAATCATGTTTCTCAATTGCTATTGCAAACAAGTAAATTTCAGATATTCCCATGATATATAAGCATATTTTCATGATTATGGAGAAGAAAAAAGAAAAGGGTTATATATATTGTTGTAACGAAATAGAATTAATTGAGAAAACAAGGTAGACGCAAATTTACGTGGTTCACCAATCGCCTACATCCACAGATAGAGATTAGAACAAATTTTATTAAGCGACTGTGGTTACAAGTTTCAGATCTCAAATACTATATATATAGTACTAAAAGAATACGCCAAATTGGGTCTAAGCCTAGTATTGCAGATCGTTTGGGTTGGGCCGCTCCGCCCCTGCATCCTCAAGAAAGGGGACGTGTCACCCCCTTGAACCCCGACTCGCTAACCGGTCAGCGAGACTCCCCAATGCGGAGTGGGAGATTTAAGACATACCAACATATATACACAAATTAGGGTTTAAGAAAATCAAACATGAATACTTATATAGTTCGCAGCCATTTATTTCTTAAATATATAATTTTCTTAGATCGGTTAAAGAAAATCAAACATGAATAATTATTATATTTACAAGAACAAGTTCAAAAATATCCAAAAACAACAATTATATATGCATTGATTTTAGTTTCATCTCATTTATTTCTGTTGCCAAACAAAAATACTAGAAGAGATGCATGCGTGACTAGGCTACTTGCAAAATTACTTTTGCCAATTGGTTCTTGTTATAGCATATACACTTGCAACTTTTTCCCCAAGTTGAAAGCAACAAATACATATAGATTTTAACACGCACTCCCTCCGTCCCCCAAAGATCTTCCTACTTTGACCGGACACGGGTTTTAATAACATGTGTTGACTTTGGTTGTTAAAGTATAAAGTGATAGTAAAGTGATATTAGTGGAGAATGGGTCCCACAAAAAGTAGTATAATGTGTAAGATATTGTGAGTGGATAATGAGACCCACATTAAATAAGATGGGTAAAATAAAAGGTTTCCAAAAATAAAAATAAAGTGGGAAGAAAGATGGGGGACGACCCAAAATAGAAGAGTGAGAAGATCTTTGGGGGACGGAGGGAGTATGATATAGATTAATGTATACTTTTAGTCGCAAATGAAGGCTATTGCATTAATTAATTGAGTTTTTATATCGGTGTATAGTCAATGAATGAAGTTGACATGTATCAGAATTAAATACTACTTTGATTGTGATATGTTTAGTTCATCTTACTTTTAACACCCAGAGAAGTACCACATATATATTTTTTTGAAATAGATTCATTAAAGTTATATAAATATCAATCACCATCACCTCATGTAAAGCGTGAAATCTTATGTAGGTATGTGTGGTTATCTTCTTAATTAATTTAATTGGTGTGTTAGGCACATCAGAAATAGCGACTCTTAAAAGTTTAATTCAGGAACGGAATTTTCCGTTACTAAAACAAGAAATCTCGTTACTAAAAATGTTAGTAATAAATTTGTTAACAGATTTATTCGTATATATCGATGGTTACTAAAAAAATTAACAACGGAATATATTCCGTTACTATATAAAAACGAAATTGTAAAGAAATTTTCATTTTTAAAATAGTTTATTCAATTTCCGTTACTAAAATTGAGCAACAATTTCATAACAATTCCGTTGTTAATCCGTTAAAATTTGAAAATAGAAAAAATTTCCGTCACTATTCCGTTACTATAAAATACATTATTTTTATAGTGAAACATCAATTTTAATATATATATATATATATATATATATATATTAGTATTTATGATCTTAAATTATTGGATATTTATTTTCTTAATATATTTATTTTAAAAATATGTTTGTAAGATAAAATAATAATCCATGGTAAGTGCACAAGCGCAATATTAAAAGGGAAACACAAAAAATAATATAGCGTGTATGGGTTAATTTTACAAAATAGTCCAAGAAGATTGTAAAAGACAAATAATAGTCATTTAATTGTACGATTAGTATGAATGGTATGAACTGGTATGAATGATATTCATTCATACGATTCATACATATGTACACTTTAATAAAACCAAATATCACGTATGAATAGTATGATTCAATACGATTTATACTATTTATACTCAGAAATATAAAAAATAAGTATAAGGGTAGTTCTGTACGAAAAATTTACAAATGGCTAGAAATTAAATATTATTATGTTGGTGACTATATTTATCTTTTATAATCTTTTTGGCTATTTTATATAATTACACAACTCCCCACACTTAAACAATGCTTGCCCTCGAGCATATATAGAATTGAAGACCATAGAAACATGAGATATGGACTCGACTCAAGACAAAATAGACTATTGGCCACTAATCAAAAGACAACAATCATGATCAAGATCAAAACACAACAACCTTTCAAACCACAAACCTTTCCTTGAATCCACATAATTTCGTGTATACATCCTTCATCTAAGTCAAAACAGTGCAAATCAATCAAATCTCACAAGGTTCGTTCAAAGTCACTCGATAGAATAGGGACATATTTGAAACTCTATGCATAGCTTAAAAACTCTCCATCATAGTTTGCCCATATGCCAATATTTCTACCACAAAAAAAAATGAAGTTTTATGCACAAATCAAAAGGTCTTTGAGAGGGTTGTAATGGGGCTAGGGTGCATAGGAGATATGATCAAAAAAATTGGTTAACAAATCGGCTCATAAACTGACAATATGCAAGCAATTAAGGTATAAACCATCAATCAAAAATCTTCCAAAGATAACTACACAACCCCTTCTTTTTCATTTTCTTTTTCTTTCTTTTCTTTCCCCAACTCCCTTCACTTTTTTTTCTCAACTTTCCATTTTCAGTTTTTTTTTTTTTTTTCCATCCTCTTTCGATCAAATCATTTTTCAACTTTTCTCTCTCTCTCTTTTTTTTTACTCCAAATTCACCACTAAACAACATTTCAAATCTCATCTTCACCCTTTTAGCAAGTACAACGATTAAGCACACCCACCAAATATTTCTCATTTAAGATCACATACCTCAATAACTTGCATAAAATCAGTGGGACAAATAAGGCTAAAAAAGTCTAAAAAGGCTTTCATTTAAATGGATAAATTTAAGAAGAAAATAGGATATTAAAGCTCAAACGGGGAAACTAAGGGAATATCGTTAGGGTCAGATATATATCAGGTCGAGAGGTGTAAATCCTAAGTGCCTAAATCATTTTTGTGCTAAAACATCAAAAAGTAGCTTCAATTATGGCAATGGGACAAACCAAATATCGAGAAATTAAGACTATGAAACTCTCAACAAAGAGAAAAAAAAAAAGAGCATTTTTTTCATGTATTTGCTCAAGGCTCAAATCTCACAATTTAAGTAGGCTTTCAAAAACTGATTAATTCGCACACTTTCTCATCCGTCGACACATACGGGCTTTCATAAAATTAGTTTCATCAAGAAAATCAACCAAGCAAACCGCAAAGACGTATTATAATCTATCACATTCATGATGAATTTCTCAAAGTGGCCAAAAGACTAAAAAAAATATAACCAACACCCATAAAAAAATACGACTCCAAAGATACTACTTAAAAACGACCCCCCACACTTAAACGACACATTGCCCTCAATGTATAGAGGAAAAAATAGAGAGAGTCGAAAAAAATTAAGAGTAGAAGGAGACTCCCCTGAAACTGCTCTGGGAAGGATGGGCATACCGCCTACTGTTCTGATTGGAAGAAGTAGTGTGGCTGCAACCTGAAAAAAAAAATATAATTACTTCATCAAAAAAACATTATATCAAAAAAAAGAACGAAAATTAAAAACTAAAATTCAAAAAAATAAATAAAATCATTGGGTTGCCTCCCAAGAAGCGCCCTTGTTTAACGTCCGAGGCTAGACACACTTCAACTTGATCTTCAAGAAATTTTTAGATATTGTGGGAATGCCCTCAAATTCGGCCTTGGAGTTTTCCGGACAGATGGTAACATATTAGCGGATTTGGTCAGTATGGCTAAGGTTCGTGCATTAACATCCTTGTGAACCATCAAAAACTCCATCACTCTTGTTTCTTGTTCTCCGGCCAAATCCTCGCAAATGATGACTGGAATCCTCTCTTCCTCGCATTTGGTGTCGTCCGGTCTGGGCATGCTGCTCGACAAGTTCAGAAAAGAGAGTTCTTCACTAGAATATAGCAATCCGATAATCTCCTTGATGTCATCATTCTCCTTCATTTTTCCATCTTCTTCGCTTAATGCACCAATGAGAACACGCTCAAGTTCTTCCTCTCTGAAATTCTCAACCAAAGGATCAATAAGATCAATCATGGAATCGAATTCAGGATCCTCAACGTTCTTCATATCTTCAAATATATCAAAATTCGTTGTGCGAGAAGAACGGAGCATAAACAACAAATAAAATAAAAAAAATGAAAATAAAAAGAACTATAAATTGCAGAACGAAAATAATAAGAAAACGCTGCTTAAACCGAACCTTCAACCTGTTCTTCGGCCATATTCTTCAACTTTACCACGAAATTGATGTATGACTATCAATTCGTAATTGATCCATTATGAATCATAGAATAAATCTATAATGTAGTAATTACGGAAAGTAAATAACCACCATATTAATTGCATCAGTTACTTCCTTAAATCTCTCACAGTTTGCATGAAATAAAACACGCCCAACTCTCTCTCATACCATAAAATTACTTAATTGTCCTTCTACTAACTCAAAATAACTGAGAATCAATAATATATATAATTAAAAAATCGAATTAATACAATCCGTTGGATTAGAATGATTAATGGCCCAGATTATTTCTTATTTCCTACTTTAAAATCCTTTTGTATATGATCTATATCCTATATATATATATATATACTAGTTTCTCAGGAATTAACCTCTGTAGATTGGGGCCATAGAAGAGAAAGAAATGATCGCGACAACTACACCTTTAAGAAAATCGATGCCTTCTGCCGACCCTCTATTCTACCTCACCTCCAAGTTAAATTGAACTTTTTCCTCAAGTTCAAAACCTCATATTGGATCCAAGATGATCCACATTTCCACCCCTACTTCTTAGAAGAGGGCCCTTCCACCAAATGCATCACCTTCGCGCTTGTCTGTGCCCGAGGATTATCCTTGCCCTACGCCTT
The DNA here is from genome assembly GCA_026898415.1 of Leonotis leonurus. Taxonomy (NCBI): domain Eukaryota; kingdom Viridiplantae; phylum Streptophyta; class Magnoliopsida; order Lamiales; family Lamiaceae; genus Leonotis; species Leonotis leonurus. The sequence goes on along the minus strand of JAPKLX010000105.1, from coordinate 386,965 downwards.
TATACACAATGCCACTGAAAATTCTGTTGGAGGCCTCCTATCCTACAGCTGATTGTCCTTGCGTGCAAGGAGGCTGAAGCCCAACTCCCGAGGGCCTTACTGAGGTACAACATTCTTCATCTTGATTTCAAGATCTGCGTGTGCCGCTCCTGCGCCAGGGCGTGTGCCGCTGCCTGGCAGTGCGTGTACTGCTCCTGCGCCAGGGCGTGTGCCGCTCCTGTGCCAGGCAGTGTGCCGCTTCGGGACTGGGCGCGTGCCGCTCCTGCGCCAGGCAGTGTGCCGCTCCCTAACTTGGCGCGTGCGGCTCCTGCGCCAGGCAGTGCGCCGCTTCCAGACTGGGCGCGTGCCGCTCTTGCCTTGGCGCGCGCCGCTGCACGACCAGACGTGTCCCGCTCCCGGACTTGGCTTAATATGGGCTATGAAATTGCACTTCCAAAAAACTGGGGGAAAAAAAGAAATAAAAAATCGCACCCGTAAGGCGTTGATACCCTGACCCTGCGATTGAAAGGCGAATGGTCTAGCCATTGAGCTGGCTAGATTACTTTGAGTTAGCAAACATAAAAATAGTTCCTTGTTCCTAAATGGTGGGGGAGTAAAACTTGCCTTTTTTAAAACGAGGCCTACGGCAAAACGAAATTGAAGTCGGGAGGAGCACATCCCCGCAAAAATTTCCGAAAAAGGACCCCTTTAAGGCCTCCAAATTGGCGTTTGAAAACGCGTCGGCGGCGTCGTTTTTCGTAAAAACTAAAATTACTATCGAAAGGAGGGGTCTTTTCGAAAATCGGGAAAGCGAAACCGCCATAGGCGGTTTTGGGCTGCATAGATCTTCTCGAGATACCCGATTTCAAAAAAAAAATCGCCTCGATCGGGCGTCCGGATCGAAAGTTACGTCCGTTTGAAGTTTTGGCCTCCTTCCGCGCGAGCCGTTCTGGCGATTTTTGGACTGAATCGGTAAAATTCGATATCTTATGGTGGACCGCTCTATCTCAAATACCGATATCTCGTACCTCCTTCATACCTCTATCTCTTAAGTTAAATCTATATCTATTACCTTACAATATAATGTATTAACGTAATAGTATGACTCGTAACATACATGCATTCAAGTGGCGAAAGTCATGTATTAATTTATAAGAACATGGAGAATCATATCTTGTAGTAGCATCATATATATGCACTCATATTGCATGCTAAAATACTAGCATGTCGAAGAATGATCCATAATATATCGAGTAGAGAGTGATATCAAATTAAACTATATATATGACTTCTTTAATTCCTTTGCAATATCAAGTATTGTTATTATTATTGTTGTGGAGATGGATCTGATCAAATAATACATGAAATGGTTTTATAATCTAACACTTTTTAATAAACCCTAACACTTATTAATATATCGTACACTTTTTTAGTATACCGTTACACTTTTTTAGTATACCGTTACACCTTTTTAGTATACTCTAACACTTGTTAGTATACTCTAACACTTGTTAGTATATACTTTTACACGTATTAGTATATCTTTAGACTTATTAGTATATCTTAACACTTATTAGTGTGCTTTTACACTTTTTAGTATATTTTTACACTTAGTAGTATATCTTAACACTTATTAGTACACTTTAAGACTTATTTGTATACTTTAAGACTTATTAGTATACTTTAAGACTTAATAGTACACTTTAGCACTCATGAATATTTTTTTTTACTCAGTCGTTATCACTCCGGTCAAGATAAATTTATAATACCTAAACTCTTCATTAGGTTCCGCTAGTGGCAAGCACATGGTTGATCCCACATGGAGTTGGTGGATTCCTCTCTCGATGTCACAATTTGGGTTTTGAGTTGGGTCTTACCTTGGGTAAGAAGTTGTAATCAAGCAGAAAGTAAAGTGGTGAAATATAAATAACTAAAAAGAAAACACTAAGATAGTTAAACAAGAAAACAACTTGATTTGGGTTAGAGTCCTTGAGTCTTGACTTATGTCTTGATCATTGATGCAAAGTTGTTCGTTGTACTAGCATGTCATTGGTTAAAAGCGAGCGTAAGAATGAGGTTTTACTCCTACCACCCAAACGCATCACTCAGGCAACGCCGTTTTTAATCATCACGTAGCCACCTGAGCCTCGCGCAGTTACCTTTTTAACCCATAAGGTAAGGGTTACTCACTCCCTTATCTCCTTTGCCCAAGATTGCTCCTGGACCAAGCCTACTCCAGCATACCCAAATAGGCATTAACGAGATTGCGCAACCATGGGCACACCATCTCAGACGCCCGTCCTATGACATTCCCACCTACATCAGCACGTTGATCCACTACAAAAAAAAGGTCAACTGGCGACGGATTTTTCCGTCGTTAAATCAAAAATTCCGTCGTCCCGAAGGGCTAACGACGGACTTAACGACGGACTGGTCCGTCTGAATTTTGATCGTCGTTAGCCCATCTGACGACGGAATATATGGTCCGTCGTTAGCTAACGACGGACTAACGACGGACTTTATCCGTCGTTAGCTAGCGACGGACCCTATTCCGTCGCTAGATCCACCGTCGACGGCGCCGGAAGCTAACGACGGACTTGGAATCCGTCGTTAGCTTCAACAGTGAACTTAACGACGGATTCCATGTCCGTCGTTAGTTTTTAATTTTTTTTTTTTTAATTTATTTTATTTTTTGTATTATCCTAAACCTGTCACAACAAACAAACAACACAAATACAAACAAACATTCAACGATAATTTAAAATCCACAAATCGAACGAAATTCAAAATGAAACACGCGTATTTAATATAATAAAAACATCAATGTTAAAAGTGTAAATACAATATCCGTCGCCAGTCTGAGGTTTTTTTGTAGTGGATATAACATACTACAAAGCATATTCACTTATGTTAATTGAAGGTACATTGTCCCATTTAAACTCACACGCTGCATGTGTCAATAATAAACTGTTGAACAGCCCCACCAGCTGTCCGTGAGAGTGAGACCTTAGTCACTTTCCCATACTGATCAAAATACTCCTTCCGCAACAGCACCTGTTGAGAAGACAATAGCTTATCAGAACTAGAGAAATTATGCAATTAATATAACAAATGGACTGTGTCATAAAAATATAACAAATGGACTATTAGATTAACAGAAAAAGGGTAGATGAAAACAACAAAATAACTACCTTTCACAATTTGCTTGCATTGCCACAATTTTCTCTTTTTCATAGATTGTACGACATGCAGGACATCGCCCATCTGTTTCATCCTTCTCTGCCATGTCTATTATGTGATGCCAACACCAAACACATATCTGAAATATAAACAACTATGAGCTTAAAATAAATATATAAGATTCTCCCTCATCATGAATACATAAAAATTGACAAAAGAATATGGCATATACCTTTTGACATGTATACAAACAAATAAATTATTTTGAGAGAACATATGACAATCTGCAGCAATGTCAAATTTCTAAAACTACTTATCAAATCCTAGCTTATCCCATTAATGATTCCCCCTCGACCAGAAATTTACCGTTCCAGCATATATGAAATTCTGTGGCAGACTGGCAGTCAATGGATCACGGTTTTCACATTAAAACCCCAAATATTATCCACAAATCCAGCTAACATTAAGTGAAACATACTGAAAAAAAAATCATTAAACCAACCCTTGGAGATGGGGCAGTAATTATCCCAAGTGTGTTTGAGAGGAGGGTGTAGAGATCGGAAAATTTAGAAAACTAAATATTAATGGTGATCCATGAAACTTAAGAAGTTCAAAAAGCATCCTCACCTGATAACCACATTTGCAAGGCATGAACTGCTGATCAGTCCAATCCATCTCCTCGGCGCAAAGTGGACACCTCTTCTCCTCTTCGTTACTCATCATTGCCTTTTGGCGCCTATAACAAATCTTTCCGCAATCCAAAATGCTCAACAAAACAAACATAAACAATCATTTAGTCAAATATTTATAAATCATGATCAATATGTTAAAGAATTGATATGAGCATTTAGGTTAACAATATTCCCCTTGAGATTCATAATCATATCCTCATCTTGAATAACTTTTTGAAAGGTTGTACGAGAGTAGAGAAACTTGAGCAGCACTTTAGATTTCAGAAATAGACTTAGACAACAGATTTAGCACACTCAGATTTAGGAATCGATCAAATCTGATGAACATGATTAATTCATAGAACATTCAAAACATAGATGCACTTCAGATTGCAAAGAGAAAAGATGCACTTCAGATGCACTTTCAGAAACAAGCAAATTTGAAGCATTCAGAAACAAACAAATCTGAATCATTCAGAAACAAACAATTCAGATCAGATTCAGTTCAGTACAAGCACGAAGCAAGGCAAAATCAAAAGCATGATACCAGGTTCAGTACAAGCAATCAATTCAGTTATAGAAATTGAAGCACGAGTTCAGATTGCAAAAGAACGAATTTTCAGATTGCAAAACACAAGTTTCAAATTGCAAACACATAAATCGGATCACAAAGTATTCAGATTGCAAAGGAACATTCAGATTTCACATACAAAGCAAATAGCAAATAGCATTCGTAGCAATCAGATTGCAATACAGGAACGTTGTGCTAACAGAATAAGACCAGCAAAGATAGAACACAGAGCATTCAGATTGCATTTCAGGAGCAATCACATTTCAGATTCAAAACACAAGTTTCAGATTGCAAAAACAGAATTCAGATTGCAAAATACTTCAGTTTCTGGAATGCACTTCAGTTTCAGGAATGCACTTCAATTTCAGGAATGTAAGTATTCAGATATCAATCAAAGTAGCAAATTCAAAGGAAGCAAATTCAGATTGCAATTAAGGTAGCAAATGCACTTCAGTTTCAGAGCAAGGGAAAATCATAAGCACGAAGCAAGCATTCAGTTCAGATTAACACGAAATATTCAGAAACATTCTGAAACCAAGCATTCATATTGCAAAAACGAATTTTCAGATTGCAAATCACGAGTTTAAACACGAATCATTCAGATTGCAAACACACGAATGAAAAAAAAAAAAAAAACTGCATTTAAACCTCACACATTACAACATGCAGATACATTTCCTCCTCCATCTCCCAAACCTCAAACCGCACCCACACAAAATTGTTACCAAAAAAAGACAAAACGCAAACCCTAACACGAAAGTACAATGCTAATGACAGAATTTCCTAATAACAAAATTTCAATCGTCATGCATCAACCCATACTTGCTTCTTATATGTAGCTTTCATCACCTCCATTTCCTAACAACAAAATCTAACTTGATTGTGTCCTAATTTTTCAAATTTTCGAACTTAATTTGAGCACAGAAGAACAAATAGTTTAACTCTAAATTTGAGCACAGAATCTGTTCAATTACGAGTAATATTTGCAAATTAATAGAAACACATGAAATTAACATAATTCAAACAAAGGTCTCAAACAAGAAAAGAAAATCAATTTCTTGAATCAACTTACACCCAAATGTACGATTGCAGCTCTCAAGGGACTTCACTAAGGCTGGACGCGGCCTGCAGTGGGCGGAGGTAGCGGGGAGGCAGCGGGGAGGCGGCGGGGGCTTATGTTATCTTCTCCGGCGAAAGAAACGGGAACAATTAATTTAGAGAATAAAGAGATAGAAGGGAGAAGGGAAATGGAAGGGAGAACCTTACCTGCGGCGGGGAGGCGCGCGTGGACCTTCGAATCGCCGGAGCAGTCATCGATTTGGTTTGGGAGAGAAGCGGGTGTTCTGTTTTCGCGTAAAGGGATTGAAGCAGATATTAAGGGCGGGGCGACGGACTGGACGACGGACCAGTCCGTCGTCCGCGATAAAAAATAATTAAAAAAAAATTATAAATGATAACGACGGAACTAACGACGGACCATTCTGGCGACGGATTTTTCCGTCGCCAGTTCCGTCGCTAGATTTGGCGCCAACTTACGCGCCAAAAAATCCGTCGCCAGTCCGTCGCCAGTCCGTCTTCAGTACTATTCGTTGAGTTCCGTCGCCAGTCCGTCGCCAGCTGACGACGGATTGTATATCCGTCGTCAAATCCGTCGCCAGTCTAACGTTTTTTTGTAGTGATCCCTCTGACTGGCAAGAAGGAAATTGCTAACACTTGGAGTTTACAGCTCGCAGTTGTAACCTGATCTTGCCCAAGACTGCTACTGGCCAGATAACACCGAGGACTTGATCAAGTTGTATAGGATTCAGATCCAACGCTTTATGAACATGCCAATACAACTATGCGTGCAATTAGACCTCTGAAGACGTTATATGTTTGGACTCAATTCATCTTTCTCAAATCAAGTTTAATAAACCTAGCTACTCATGCGAAAAGTAAAGAACACAAAATAAATAAATTTAAGCATACTTATGTTAAAATACAAAAGTAAAGTGTTACCAATAGATCCTCTTGCCAGGATCAACCCTTGGAAAGCCTGAAAACATGAACATAACTTAAATAAATTGTTTGCTTGTAGGACTTGTTTCTTCCTCCCAATCTCTCAACATAATAAGGCCTAAACTAAGAGAAAGAGCAACTGGGCGTCGTCCCTCCCCTCGAATGTGTATGTCTCTGATTCATAGCGTGGGGTATAGATAGTTCTCTGTGGGCTTGGGCTTCGTGGTAGAGGTGGTAGGATTTACGGCGAACTTTCCTTCCCGGTGAGATCTTCCACGTAGAGGAGATACTGCAAATCCTCCAAATATTTAGTGGAAGGAAAATGAGATCTTTTTCCTTTTTCGCGGAAGGAAAGAAATCCAGTGCAAATCCCTGTGCCTTGCCCGTTGTCTTCTGCGCTCCCGGCTTCTTCAATCTTCCTCCTCGTCTTGATAAATGTGCTCCTCTTGCCCCCAGCGATTGCAGCGTGATCTCGAGCAGTACCTTGCCTTGAGCTTCAGACTGCCCAAGATACTCCGTGTATAAACATGTCTCTTTCTTGAGATGACCTACAACCTTGACCTGTATCCTGTCAACCCAGACTCGTGTCCTCCCAGACACAAAACAAGACACAAAATAAAGGAAAATAAACTCGATCTAGACTTAAAACAAGACACAAAAGAGCACGAAAAACGGGCTCATCAACATCCCTAACTCCGGCCACCTTGGACGAGGTTTGGTTCCTCATGTCATCCTCCCCTCAACATCCTTGATAGTGATGAACTTAGTTCTTTCGACGCACTAATGGGCGGTTGCGCCGGTATCGATTTATGATCCACCTTGGATGTCCACGAAATTGACCAACTTGGTGACCATAGCGGCAAGGTCTCCTTCATCCCATTTGGCGAACTCCTTCTCGGTGATATGGATGACATGCTTCTTCTTCGTGTTGCCCTTTGGCTCATGATAATTTCTCGATGTGTGGCCCGGTCTGCCACAATTAAAGCAATTGGCGTTGAACTTACGGGTCAACTTCTGTTTCCCTTTGCCCTTGTCATTAGGATGAACACGCTTCTTGGAGGGACTCCCTCTCTCCGACATGTTGGCCTTTACGTCCATCGGCCCTTTCACCTTCGAATCTTGCTGTCGCACATCCGACTAGATGCACAACTTCATGATTATGTCTTTGAGAGTCATCTCATTTCGTTTGTGTTTGAGATAACTCTAGAAATCCTTCCAACTCGGAGGCAGTTTCTCGATCACGGTCGCCACAGTGAACGCATCCTGTAGAATTATTCCCTCGGCGTGGACGTCGTGCGCAATGGGTTGTAATTCTTGCACTTGATCCATGATGGGTCTAGAGTCTACCATTTTGTAGTCTAAATACTTAGGTACAACACAATTTTTAGTACGAGCATCATCGTTACGATATTTCTTTTCTAATGTCTCCCACATTTCTTTAGAGGTCTTTACATCGGAATAAACATTCTACAAACTATCATCTAATTAATTTAGAATAAAGTTTTTAGAAAGATATTCTTCATTTCGCCAATTGTCGTAAGCAGCCAGGATGCTAAAACTCGTCTCTTCGGCACTCGGTGTTGGCGGCTTGTCCTCATTATGGAACCCGGTGAACCCCAATGTTTTCAAGTAGAACAACATTTTATGTTGCCAATGTTTGAAGTCAGCACCGCTGAATTTCGGCGGCTTCTCAACAGGAGGCATCATACTCGTTGTCGAATTGGTTCCCAAAAGAGAGCTTGACGTGTTGAGCTCGTGGACTCCAACAACGGATCCAAAAATGGACCCACCAAAACCGCTAAAAGTGGAACCCACGGTGCCACTAAGAGTAGACCCACCGTTCAACCTCAAAGGGTTAGTACTGGCTCCAAGCTCGATAAACATGGTGTTGGTGGTGGCGTCAACAATGATAGATTTCGTTGAAGACCCTCTGACAGCAACAGTGGTCGCAGAGGTAGTGACATCAATAGTAGCAAAGGTAAAGGCCGCTGTAGTGTTGGACTCGATTGATGCAGAAGACGCCATCACTAATGAAAGTTGAGGTAAAGTCTTCCGAATTTAGGATAATGTGTATAAACTCTCCTCCCGAACAAAGTAAACAGTCTTGTGATTGTTGGAAACTTAAGTGTATGAATTCGGGAAAAGATTACAATGGAACTTATGAAACTATTACAAAAGTAATACAAAATAAAATTGAAGCCGAGTTGAGGAAAAGATCCCTCTCTTCGCAAGACTATTTACGCCCCAGTAATGCTCTCGGTAAGGTGTAACGTCCCCAAAGATAAAACGGCTTTGTCGTCTCAGAGGAGGCTGCACTGCGAACCTTCGAGTTTCGGCAAACTTGAGAAGGACAAAAACGTAGCTTCTTCTAGACTTCTTGAAGATGAAGTATGTAACAAAATGTCTTATGCTTGTGTACGCAAATATTTTTCTAACCCACAAAAATGCATGAAGACAAACTATATATATATGTGAAGTCCACTCAAAAGGAGTTGTAGGAATTGGTTGCAACTGATGTCCATTTATGGTAATTGATGCCCATTAAGTCACTGGACGTTAGAAGAGTTACAAGAATTGATTTCAATTAAGCCACCTAATTTGGGCAGACCTTTGTCCACATTCATCCAAACTAATACCATAAGCTCACTCGACCATAAGGTTGATATCACAAGGCAGATATCAACAGGTGGATATCATATGGTTGATACCAACAGGTTGAAACCACAAGGTTGACCCCAAGGTTGACCCCAAGGTTGATATCATCATGTCAAAACCACAAGATTGACCCCAAGGTTGATATCACATGTCGAAACCACAAGTTAATACCATAAGGTTGACATCACAGGTTGATGTCACATGTTGGTATCAGAAGTTAGTTTAACGTAGTGATGTTAGCTCAACAAGGCCAGGTCAACAACAGGCTAATGCACGCGAGGATGGTCTTTGACCCAACTAGTCAAACCATAAGATTTCTGAACCTTAACAAAATACATGATGAATGAAAGTTCATTAATCAATATGAGACAAGTATTACTCTTCATACTTAGCCCCAAAACACATAACTTTATTCTTTAAGTGACACACTTTAAATTATTATTTCTCACTCACGGGGAATCGGTTTAGAGAAAATAAACATACCACAATCATCTATTCACAACGTAGATCGATCCTAGGTCATTTAATTATCTTAAATTAAGACCCTAGGCCAGCAACATGTTGATGCACGCGAGGATGGTGTTTGACCCAACTAGTCAAACCATAAGATTTCTGAACCTTATCAAAATACATGATGAATGATAGTTCATTAATCAATATGAGACAGGTATTACTCTTCATACTTAGCCCCAAAACACATAACTTCATTCTTTAAGAGACACTTTAAATTATTATTTCTCACTCACGGGAAATCGGTTTAGAAAAAATAAATATACCATGATCATCTACTCATGACGTAGATAGACCATAAGTCATTTAATTATCTTAAATTAAGTGTCACATCATTTAAAAATCCAACCAAACTTCATTGATCATCATATATATATATATATATAACGATTCCTTCATTTAAACGTTTCATAATACTCCCTTCGTCCACAAAACTTCTTCATACTTTAAACTTTCCATTTATAGTAAATGGACCCACTACACTCTCTACACACAATTCAATTTAATATAATACATTAAGTGGGACCCAAAATCCACTAACTGTACACAACAAAATTTAAAATAATATATCAAGTGGGATCCTAATTCCACTCACTATATATCATCATTAAAGTCAAAAGCACTACATTAAAACTTGCACCAGATCAAACTAGAAAGATGTTTCATGGACGGAGGGAGTATTAATTAAATCACTTGTTAGATTATTGTATATACATACATATTGTAAACTTTACTAATCCCTTCGCCCCAAGATATATAATTGACTCGTTGAGTTAAATTTGTGAGTATTTTATTAATTTTTGAGATTTAATTCAATAGAAGAGAGACTATATATTTATTTTCCTCGTATTTCTATTGTACTCTCGTATTAATAGAAGTATCGACTTTGAATTTTGGATTGGGATGATATATTCTCTGAATCTCAGACCATGCATATGCATGCTAAGTTGCTAACAATCAATAATACAAGTGATGTTTGGTAGTTAATATAAGATATAACATGATAAAATTAAATTTGTATTGTGTATTAAGATTATTTTAATCTCATAATTCCCTTATAATTAAAATGGGAAAACAATGATTTTGACATGAATTCATTGTTTAATAACGAGTTAATGTGTTTATCGCATTTTCTACCAAACATATGATTTGATAAGGTAATTTAATCTTATCCTATATCATATCTTTCATGCCAAGAATTATATATACATTATACAATCACTCCATCTCTAAATAATACACTATTTAAATTCTCAAACAATCATAAACCTCCACACAACCAATATAAATATTTCATTACATTTGCCATCCCCGAAAAAAATAAAAAAATGAAAAAAATTACATACAGAAACACAGTATTACCAAGAGAAGAACCAAATTGGTAAGACTAATAAGAAAGTGATGATCTTCGTTTCCACGAATAGCCCCATTGGAATAAATATCTGATTCAGAGAAAGCTCTTAAACTGAAATTAGGGTTAGAACCATACAAAGCCTGCACCCCTTTTATATCATCCATCTTCAACTCCAGCTTCCTCTCCCTCGGCTTCAGGCTCGGATACATTACCGCCTCTTTCTCCGCCGTGTGTCCCAACCCCAGCAGGTGCCCTATCTCATGCGTCGCCACCGACTCCAGATCCACCGCCGCCGCCGCCTTCTCCGCCGTGAAGTCCACCGCCCACGTCTCCGCCGCGTCTAGATGGAATCTCCCGCTCTCCGGAGAGAAGGCGTGCGCCAGCACCCCCAGCACGCCGTCGAACGCCTCTCCGTCGCCGTGATCTCCCCAGTAGAACCCTATCTTTATGTCGGCGCCGCCATAGTCATCCTGAGACTCCTCGAACCTCACCGGAATTACTGCCGCCCACCGAGCGAACGACCGCTCGAACGCCCCCCTCACCTCCCCCATACTAAGAGAATTAGAGTGGATCCCGTTCTCCGGCGAAAAGGCGTACGTTAGCCTCATCGGAATATTCCTACCCCACCGTGGCTTCCCCGCGAAGTAGGCGTAGCTTTTGGCGCCATGCAGCTTTCTGGGGAAGTCGGGCACTCCGCACCTCGGTGACATCAGTTCAGAAACTGTACCAGAATCGAGGCTTCCTGTAATAGAAAGCCCTAGTTTTGCTTGGTACTTGGCGATCGCATGCTCTAGCTTCGAATCGAATACGTTGGTTGATTTCTCGGTGATATGATCTTCTAAATAGCCGAATCTGCGGAAATATTTCTTGAGTTCGGAAATGCCGTCGACGGAGGTGCCCTTGGCCGCGTAGCGGAACTTCCCGAATTCGTGCCATTTGTAGCCGTGGTTTCCGACTGCGGTGGAGGAGGTGTTCTTGGGGATAACTGTGAAGATTGGAGGCGTTCTAGCAAAGGTTTTGGACAAAAAGAGAAGGAAAAAATAAGAAAAATAGGATAGCATGTTAGTTTTTGGTCATGTGATTACGTATGGAGGGGATGTGGAGAGGTGGAGAAGCTTTGATATAAAGAAAAGGGTTGATTAGTTTAGCTGCATTAGTAATTCTCAATTCTTCTATGGATTAATGATAATAGTTTTGGGTCTCAAGAAATGGATTTAGTTTGATGTTAATGAACACTTTTACTTTCTAGGGGTCTTGTGCTGGTTTTGATGATTGGTTGGTTGAATCTAGTTTCCCATGGGTGGATTTACTCGACTTTGTAATGAAGTTGGGTATGATTATCAAATTAATAAAGGGTTTCTAAGTTTCTTTGGGAGAATGATTAAATTTCACATTATTCCATTCTCCTTTGAAGAAATTTTAGTTTGCTAATTTTGAAATTTAATTATCTGATGGTGTGGTGTGTATGGGAATTGTTGTAGTTGTTGCTGTCAGAAGCAAAGACAAGGTTGTGTTGAGAGAGTTATGGAGGGGATTTTTTGAGTTTGAAGTAAAGAAAGGTTGCTTGGAATGGTGAATGTCTAATACCTATCTATAGTCTCAACCAAACTTCTGTTAAATGTAATGATTCCTTTGCGGTTGATTCTAACCTTTCTTTGCTTTTTCTTACTCTTATTTTATATATATATATATACCCCACGCCATTTACGATCAGTTATCAAATAACGAAACGTGCGTCATACATTTTGACCAATCAAAATATTGCATCTGTTTATCACACTGCACTACAAAAAATGTAGTCCAAGATTTTTCTTCCCACTTTTTTATTTTGGTCTGTCCATCAAGTTTCTTCTCATTTTCTTTCTATTTTTAGCAATTCTTTACTCCACTCACTACTCAACACATCAACAATAGTGAGTCTCATTCTCCACTAACTACACACTACTCAATATATATAATCATTAATGTGGGCCCTTATTCCACTCACTACTCTATACACTTTACACATTATCAATAAAGTGGACCACATTCTCCACTAACTATACAACATTCAATACATTTTACCATTTACCAACTAAGTCAACACTATTTATTAAAACCCTTGACGAGTCAAATTGGGAAGAAAGATCTTGGACGGAGGGAGTATTACATAGCAACTACCAAAATAATGACGAAAAAATTGTCCGTTTCCAAATTTTAACGAACTAATAACGGAATTGTTGTTAAATTTTAGGAAATGAATTAATGACGGAATTATCCATTATTAAAAATTTAGTAACGGAATTTTTCGTTACAATTTCGTTACTAAAATTAAATAAACTATTCTAAAAACGAAAATTTCATTACAATTTCGTTGTTATACATAGTAACGGAATATATTCCGTTGTTAAATTTTTTAGCAACCATCGATATTATTACGAAAAAATCCGTTACAAATCCGCTACTAAAATTTTTAGTAACGAAATTTCTTGTTTTAGCAACGAAAAATAATAAATTTTTTTGTAGTGCTGAAAATATATATAATTATTGAGTTTCAGATTTGCGTTAGAAATTTGGTTAATTTTGTATAAATTTGTTGTATGCTGTACTATTATTAATGTAATCAAATTAACTTGGTGAAAAAGGAGACCCCCTATTAGAGTGGTTTGCGTTTGAACCAAGTAGGGATGACAATCCCTGATATTAGAGATGACAATTGATAAGACGAATATGGATAGTAGCTATTAATATTCATAATTATGAATTAAATGAATAATAAATTGTACCCATGATAATACATCATCCACACATTGACTAAGGGAGCATGGAACATTGGGGGCACAGTTGTACCCCAAAAAATTTTCCCATTTTTTTTTATAATTATTAGTTATGATTTATTATTAAAAAAAAGTATAGTTTTGCATCCTAATTAAATAGTCGTTCCAAATCCAATTTAATTTATCAAGTTCAATCCATCAATTATTGTCATTTGATTTTTGTATATTAAAATTAATCTCTTCTTTCCAATTTGAAATACAAATTACAAGTCCTTTCATTATAGTCTTAATTTTTTCTTTTACAAATCGCGAGCAAAAGTAAGACATATTACAACCATTCAAGATTTGATTTTAAAGTAATATTAATATTTTTTTCTTGATGTTAGTTTTAATTAAGTACTATGCGTTATATATGTCAATTTATGAATTTGTGGTTTGATCATTTTTATTGAGATAGATTTGTTTCTACAAGTTTTCGATAACGATGTTGTCAAACGCTTTCACGAAATGAAGACTTGTCGAATAATAAATTAGATAGTTACATAATTTTCTTTTTGTATTCGACATTATACGACTTTGAAATTGAAATATTTCAAAATGTGTTAGTTTTAATATTATTCTTTTTTAAGTTATATTTATATTGTTATGTATTTTTCGCATCCCCAAATTAAAAATTCTGGCTACGCCACTACATCCAGGGATATCCACTATCCGTCGGCACCCGTGAACCCACCACCCTTCAGGTACCCGCTACCGACTACCTGTTGGATACTCATCAACCTACCACTTGTGTGTATCTATCATCTGCAAAATATATTGTTTAGTAAGTTTTTAGTTATGTTTTTGTGTGTCATCTTGTCGTGTTCTTTATGTTTATCCTTTGTTTCGTGTCATTTTAGTTCTTGTTTTATGCCGGTTCGTGTGTTCTATGATTTTGATGAAGGAGTTGAAAAGGAGATGGAATTGAGCTAGAAAGGACGTGTGGCGAAACCACGTAAAGAAGAAAGAGTTGAGAACGAGAACAAGAAGAGAAGCAACCCGCAGCTGGAATCAACGGCCGCTGGGGTGCCTTTTCTGAAAACTTCAGAGAGCAGGGCCCAGCGACCGCTGGGAACCCAGCGGCCGCTGGCCCTGCATTGCAAAAGGTGTCAGACACCCAAGGCCAGCGACCGTTGGCTTCCCAGCGGCCGCTGACCTGCAGTTTCCAACCTACTTACTCTCTTCCTTGACGTGATTTTGGGTGTGAAAACATATGGAGATAGTTTGAGAATAGAGAAAAAACACTTTTACTTGTTCCTTTTGTTAGATAGAAGTAGATTCTCAAGAGACTGAAGGATCATTCTACTATTTGCTTTTGGATTCTAGTAAGTTTATCTTTATGAATACTTCTATGGATTTACTTTTTGCTATGCTTGGCTAAATACTTTTCTAGGGTTTAATTGTCTTGATCTTTGGTTTAATGCTTTGATTTGTTCTTGTATGGTTGTTTGATTTGTGCTTCATGAGTCTTATATGTTTGATCACCATATGAACTCAAGATATAGAGTGGATTGCAATGAATTATTCTATATCTCTTTTGTAATTGAACAACCAATCCTATTAATCGGAAACGTAAAATAGGAAATCGTGTTTTGAATTGGAAAGTTCTTAAGTGTGATCTATACACGTGAGTGCTAGACACGGATTAACTTTAAGAACACGTAGGTGTTTAGTTAATCAACTTAAGAATAATCCGATTAGAGATAGGATTTGATCAAAGAAGCATTGAACCTTAGGTTTCGGATAATTATTACCCTAGATTGTCTTTCTATTATTATCTAGTTTAATTTTCTCGTTAACTTAGTATAATTCCATCTCAAATTGATCTAGAGTGTTTTAGGATTTCTTTTATCTCATTTTATATTATTGTAGCACTTTTAGTCATTGCCCTGCATAGTCTTCCCTTGAGATACGACATTCGGGTCGGCTATACGTTTTTAGTCGAACATAATTGAACATAATAACTGGAAGTATATTGGCTGGAAACATTCCTCGTGCCCGATACTGATTTCCTTTATAGGACAGTGGGTCTGGACTTACCAACGCCACGTACTTCAGTTTAAATTTTGACTTAACATATATAATTTCAATATTTAAAATATATTAGATATATTTTTTTGTGAGAATAATATATAATTTTATATAAAAAAATAGATAAATATGGTTAATATTTAGTAGATAAGTGTATTTTTTACGATATTTTACGGGTATTTTATGGAGAGAGTAATTTTTGCGGGCATATAGGTTTTGCGGGTATGAATATTTAATATTCATACACATACCTATGAACTAAATGAATATTAAATTATACCTACGAACCTACCCATAAATATCACATGTTTTTTTCAAACTCACATCCATTAAAATCGGATACTCACATGTAAATTGTTATCCCTAATACAAAATCTTATACGGTAATTTTTTCAAAATATATTAATTCATTATTATATTGGGATCATTCTCAAAGGTAACATAATAGTTGAAAGGGATTTAATTTTCGTAGAATAATAAAAGGACATAAATCTGCAACAGTAAGTGTGGTAAATGAGAATTGCTGAATATTTCAACTTCAAATATATAGGCCGTATGGTATGATAAAGAGAAAAATCAGCCCACAGCATTATGGGCCTTTATTTAAATTAATATAAGTTGGGCTGTTTGTGAATTAGTAATTATTAGTTGATTATTGGGGTTTAATAATATCCATGCTATCGTATTTTGTACTCGATAGTACATGTTTTTATTAGGAATGGGTTGGAATGGTCCATCTTTCTTTCTCTCATTCATGTGTTTATTTTTTAATTTATTTTTAAGTTTCATAAATTCAAATATAGGGTA
The DNA here is from genome assembly GCA_026898415.1 of Leonotis leonurus. Taxonomy (NCBI): domain Eukaryota; kingdom Viridiplantae; phylum Streptophyta; class Magnoliopsida; order Lamiales; family Lamiaceae; genus Leonotis; species Leonotis leonurus. The sequence goes on along the minus strand of JAPKLX010000105.1, from coordinate 370,414 downwards.
TATAGTTTTTAATAAATAATGGGATAGAAAGAGTACTTATTTCACATGTATTTCATAATTAAATTTTAATTTTTTATAATTTTTTTTATTTAAATTTATATTTTAGTTTGATTTTATATATAATATTATAGTTCACTCACCAAACAGAATATATAATTATTTTTTAATATTTAATATTACTTTTAATTGATTTTTAAGTTTCATATATTCGAAAATAAGGTGTATAATTTTTGAACTTTTAAATTTTTTTTAAAATAATTATTAAATATGATCATTATATCATAACATTTTTTTAATCTTAAAAAATATTAATTAAAATGATAAATTAGACTGTGGAAGATGAAATATAGAACACATAGTATCATCCTTCGTATTCATACGTGGAGTATATTATGTAAGGAGAGCTTGGATCGTGCAAACAATTTCAATAAGAATAGAGTATCTAGCCCCTTTTTACAATATTATTCAATATTATCTCCACTTTATTACACTATCTGACATAATTTTTCTTTATATCCATAGTATTATATCCCCTCTCTACACCACCCTCCCCCTCCCCCTCCGCCCGCCGGACCCCCTCCTTTATTTAAATCTCAATTTTTTCTATGTTTTATGTTCTTTTTTTAATTTCCAAAAATTGAAAAATAATTTGAAATATAAAATGTAATTTCCAAATACTATTTATTTTTAGTTTTCAATTTAAATTACAATTTTTATAATCCACTTTTTCTTTATTGTTAAATATATCAATATAAAAATCATTTTCAAATCTTCTTACTCGTATTTATCTCGTCTCTACATATTTAATATTGATATTTTATTTTTATTTTTTTTATTTTTAAATATTAATAGGGATGGAAATTTACAATGAAATACTCATGAAATATTCGTAAAATATCCGTAAAAATCTGCATATCCACCTAATATTAACTATATTTATCTATTTTTATATAAAATTATATGTGATTTTTACCAAAAATTATATCTAATATATCTTAAATATTTTTGCGGATGATGAATACCCACGAGTAGTGGATTGATGGATATCCAATGGATAGTGAGTTTGAGTGATTTTAATATCTACGGGTGCCTTCATGGGTAGAATTTAATATCTATTTAGTTCGTGAGAATAAGTATGGATAGCTACTACTGGTACTCGTTGTGCCCAATTGTCATCCCTAAATATTAATAACATTTCACTAAACTTTGTTATGATTTAAAGCTTTTTGGTTAGCCACATGTTACCTAAACATTGTTCCAATTTATAACCCCATTTGAACCCATTTTTGAGCCTTATTGTCGTTCCTTTTCTAGCTAAAGGCTCAAAAAGGCCTATTTGTTAGCCACATACAAAAAGGCTCGATAGGCCGTAGTCGCAAACGGATTAAAAATTAGAGTTGAAACGAGAGATAATGAGTTAAAATAAAATCGTCGCGCACAGGACATTGTAAATTCGGTGACCTTCGAATATGGTCGCTGAACATGTCAATTTTAAGCTACGAATTCGTCGACCGCCGATTTGATCGCCGAACTTGCTGTAATATTTGCATGTTTTACTAGTTTCTCAATATTTTTAGTACTTATCCATTATTTTATGGATAGATATGGACTCTATCAGTATGTGGACTTCTATGGATCTATAAATACACATCATTGTGGAACCATATATAATATTCATTTTATCATAACTCAAAATACCATACACACACTCTATGATTTAGATTATTTTATTTTTCTCTTTTGGTGGAGTATTCAAGATCGGAGATTAACAAGCGAAGATCGCGAATCTGCAATTGGGGGATTTATGTTTATTTTATTTTATTCAAGTATTGTTTTCAGTATGAGTAGCTGAACTTTTTATGATTCTAGGGTTTTGTAATACATATTCAATTTATGAATTCGTGATATTAACTCTTAGATTTCTTTCCAATTCGGTGTTTATGTTTGTTGGTTTTATTTTCCATGTTTTAATACCTAATTAATATTATTGCATGTCAGTTGTGTTTCCGATGTCTAATCTGAATAGATTTTACAATCGATCTCTTAAAACAAAATACAAAACTTGTCTTGAGACCTAACGGAAATAGGAGAACTGTATGAAAATATTTTTATTACGCTTTTTATAACTGGTTTATTTCTCTCAAGACTTAGCGAAAATAAAGATTAAATTAGCATACTACCATAGACCGTCCTATCAAAAATATGCAGTTATATAATTCACATGATTTATGATTAAAAATTGGTAATTAGATTTAATATGTGAATTCTTTTTATTGATTTAGTGTTCATATATTGTCTAGAAATCCATTATTAAATCATTATTTGATCTTGTACCATCATTCGCAAATTCTGCTTATTTATTTTATTAGTTATAAAAATATCACCACAATATAATACTCCCTCCGTCCCAACTAGCTTGAGTTGTATTCCTTTTCGGGCCGTCCTAATTAGCTTGAGTCATTTCCTTTTTAGGAAACCTTTATTATACACAAAAATTTAAATAATATATATTTTTATCATCACTTTATACTTTAAATATACATTCAACATACACTTTTCAACTCCTTAATTCCCGTGCCGAAAAGAAGTGCTCCAATCTAGTTGGGACAGAGGGAGTAATTAGATATTTATGTTATTTCATAAGTGTGTTTTCGCATATTAGTCTATGTGGATATGATATTTTTTTTGCTCTATTACTACGCCTATTTTTGTGTTATAAATAGTGTGATTAGTCACTATAATTTTTATTTTTATTTTATATTAAATAAATATTAAACTATACTTTAATTAATAAATTATAGTCAGAAAGTGAGAATTAATAAATTTTTATCAAAAAATTATTCTCTTTTTACATTACATGTTATTATCTAATTAAGATGATTTTATAAAACTCTAATTGGGAATGAGAGGACTTTAAGGCTCCATTTGGTAGGGTGAATAAGATATAAGTTGATAGGATAAAAATAATAGAGTGAGTTAGGAAATGAGGGGTTAATTCTAATATGGAGATTTGTTTGGTAGGCAAGATAAGATTAATGTAGATAAATTTTATCTATTGTTTAGTAGGATGGTTTATATATTAGATAAAATTTTGCTATTACAATTTTGTCATTTTACTTTTGTTGAATTTACGAAAATGTCATTACATATAAAATAAGCACATACCAATATCAATTGAAGTCTACATTTTATGTCTATGTAATCTTTAACTAAGTAATAATACGAGAAATATGAGTAATAAAACGCTTTTAATTTGAGAAATATTATTTATTATTCTAATAAATGAAATACTCTTATAAGAAATGTCCTATCTAAGTAATAATATGAGTATTATTTATTATTCTTGTTTTATCTATTTTCGGTCTCGTTTCTCTCGTAATTTAATCTATAGTATCACTTGTTGTCGTTCGATATGATGCTTTTGTATTCTTTATGTTACATCTCAGG
>JAPKLX010000105.1:268608-366957 GCA_026898415.1 Leonotis leonurus | reverse complement strand
GGGTCTGGTCTAAACAACGCCACGTACTACAGTTTAAAAATAAGTAGGAACAATTCTCAATAAATAAATACGCTTATAATTTGAGAAATTTTGTTTCCGAACTCAACTCGTTAAATTACAATTCAAAAAATACAATAAATGCATACTCTTCAATTATGTACTCTCAAATAATTCAAAGGATACAAAAATCTCCACTATATGTTTGATTCAAACATTCAAGAATCAAATACAATCCCTTCATATTTAAGTAAGAGCTTTTTCCACAAGAGAATGAAAACACCTTCTTCACCTCAATCTAGCTCTGCATAACCACTTTCTCCGCCCTCGCCGCAAGCCTCACCTCTGCAGCCTCGTTCCACCTCCATTCGCTTGCGTACAACCTCGACAGCAGCATGTAACTCCCGTGCTCAAGCATTCCATCACACACTGATATAACAACCCAAAATCAGTCTTCATCTTCCAAAGAAGTCGGCAAAACTCTTGATTGTTCACACTTCACACCACTGTTGGTTTCCTTTATTAGGGAATATATCTTATAACTATCTAATGTATTTAATTCAAATTCATCATAGCATACAAAATTTGCAAACTTATGAGAACAAATAAATCTAATGTGATGTTAATATTAACAAATGAGAGCTAACAATTAAAATTATTAGTAGCAAAACAATAAATCAGATTGTAGTTACTAATCAATCCAGCTTTACAATTCAATTAACATTATATCACAGTAACCAACAAGCACACACATTCCAAGAAAATTACTCCTAAGAAACAAACTCAAGTATCATCCATCCATTGTAACCCCGAAATCCTCCACACTACCTCCACCTCGACCCATGAAAATGTGAGAACTCCACACAACCTCCACTTCGACCCATGAAAACTCAAGTATTATTCATCACTTGAAAACAATTCAGAGACGCCGAACAATTGGATAAAATATGCACAAATCCACCTCGACCCACTTCGATTTTAAGAAAATTTTCACTTAAATTGCCAAATTCCATGCAATTTAAAACATATTGGAGGAAATCTACACTTACCCTTCCAGTTCTTGGTGTGAGATTCTGGTCTTCTCATAATTTAAAACATAAATCAAAAAATGAAAGGTGTTATTGGGAACCTTTTTGATGATTGTGGAAATCATTATCTATATGTATTGATGATACGAAACCAATGCTAAACCATAATGCGAAACCATAATACATATTGATGCTTATGTATTTATGCTTTATTTGTGTCTAGATTAGATAGACTTAACAGATGGTTAGGTGTAAGGACAGATCGATGAAAGACAAATCGTGTCCATAGCAACCATCTGTGTTCTCAATAGTAGATCAGCTAACTTGTAAGATCAGGTTGAGTTAACGACCTGTATCGTAGAGCTTGATCTTATCTTGTCTATCTATTAGAAGGGAGATCAACCTGTAAGGCCAGATTAAATAAACGATCTGTTCTATAAAGATCGACCTTGTCATATAGTAGGTTAAGTCAAAATGTGAGAACATATTGATGTAACGATCTATTCATAGGACTAACCTGATCAATCTAGACTTTGTTGACTTAGGTTAAGTCAACATTCTTACCAAGGACAAATCATTAGATCAATGACATATCGTTATAACAAGGACAAATCGTTATAACAAGGACAGGTCGTTATAATGAGGACAAGTCGTTATAACGAGGACAAGTCATTAGATCGATGGACATGTCGTTATGAAGATCAAGAAACAACAAGATAAAATCAACCTTGTATCAAACAGGTTGACATCAAGCTGCATAAGAAGATATATAAGGAACAGATCGTTATAAACGATCTGAGTCTAACAAATCGTTCAGCAATTGCACAAACGAGCTGCATAGTGAGATGGACAGCTAGCTGTGCAAGAAGCAACTCAAGAAAAATGATATGTGTGTAACAGATCGATCTGTTGTTCATAGGGAGTCAGCTCAATATTTTAATCCACCTGTTCTTATGGGATCCAAACGAGCTGTTCATCCCAGTTTGAGGAAGCTATAATCTACCTAAATTGATAAGCTACCTGTCCTATGCCACGTCAACATCCACATAGGACTAACTCCAACGGCTAGAAGTACAGTCAGCAGCCAACGGTCAAAAGAGGATTTAATGCTTACTGCAAAAGCTGCAAAGACTTCCAACGACTATATTTCAAATATGACTATAAATACTTCAAGCCTTTTTCAGAAATGTAGTTCGCGATATTGCCCAGAAAAAGCTTCAACGCCACAAGATTCTCTCCAGTTTTCCATTGATTTATTCAACACTAGATAAAGATTATATAAATCCTTTGAGTGTTGTAAATTAGAGAGAAATCATCATATTTCTGAAGATAAACCCGCTAGAACTTATCTTAGATTTGAACCTTCAAAGCCAATAATTCTAGTTTCCTCTATAGCCAAAAGCTTGGAGGAAGAACGATTATAAACCGAATCCAGATCTCGTACTCGACGAGTTTAAATAAGAGAGTTGTAATCTCGTACTCAACGAGAATAAATAAGTGAGTTTTGGCTTGTACTCAACGAGGATAAATAACCGAGAGATCCAAGGTTAAGGGATTCATCGATCTAGCTTTGATTGATCGTGGATGTAGGGGATTTTCCGAACCACATTAAATATTGTGTGTTCTTTTATATTTTGCATTGCATTGCTTTGATTCTTTGTTTATCACTCACCAGCGAGCTTATCTAATTAAGCGAGTTGTGCATCTTGAATCAATCTCTTAAAGAACACTCAGTATAAACAAAATATATTTTATAAGTATAAGAGCAGCCAACACCATATACATAGCTTCCGCACACGATCTGTAGTTGGACAGATCGTCTGGTATGCTTCAGCTAGCTGCCAGTCTATCTGCTCCTTGACAGATTATTCACTCTTTGTGTTGAGAACTTACTTGAGCAGCTGGATCTCTCTCTACAATAGAGGAGATCGACTGCTATTCCAAGCGAGCTGTTTTGGAATAAACAGCGAGCTTGCCACCTCTCCTCCCCTCCTCCCCCACATACACCACACCTACTCTCCCAACATGTGTTTATATCGTGTGGATAAGGAAAGATATTGAAGCAAACATTTTCACAGTAAGCTTTTTACTCCCCTCAAATCAAAACATATTGATGAAATCAACACATACCCTTATAGATGCCACTTGCATACTCCAATTCGAAGGCGAGTGAGATTCGCAAAGGAAGTAGTCTCTTCTTCTTCGAACGCAAATTGAGAACTTCTTGTCCTTTGTCGGCTAGGAGAAAAATCAAACCCAAAAAAATGTAAGGGTATTTTTTAGAACAAATATTGTCCGCTTTTTACTGTTACAGTGAGTTAGATTTAATATCAGGGGAAGGAGGGTTTATTAACCCTCTTCAACCAGCCCATTTTCACGGGCCAACTTTATAGTAACGGGCCGAAAATATTAGACTAATTACTACCAAATACATGTTAACTCATGTTTAGAATAGCATATATGCCTACAACTACTCTACTAAATGGAGTCTGAAAAATGATTAACCTTAATTACCGTGGAAGTTAAATACAAAATTACTCGTAATGTTTTCTTATATATAATCTCAATTAAATACGTCGCTTCCTGGAGGCTATCGTATTAATAAACGTGCAATATTAGCATGTAAAGTTGAGGAATAGTAGATCTTAATCGAATAAAATAAATTATAATTGTGGGTGAATTTAACTTCAAATATTGTATAAAATAAAATCCAAATTATTACGATTATATTCAATTAGAGATGTTATTAAATGCATGATGTCCCCTAATTAAACGCATTAATATGGCTAACATAAATGACGAACATAAATGGACATTTTATAAAATGAACTTCATGAGATGATATATCAAAAACAATTTAAGATGAGTTTCTTACATTTTAGGAAGACGAATTAATTAAACATTATTTTATAAGTTAATCAATCCATTATCATAAAGTGATGTTTACTAAGTAGGATAAGCTAAGATAAATCTGGATATATAAAAATAATATAGATTAATTTTGTATTTATTAATTAAAATTAATCTCATAAAATATTATAAAGCTCGTAATTAGTTCTCTAATAAATAATAATTTGTTTGATATGTACTACATGTAAAAGAGCGGAATTAAAGTAATCGTAATAAAAAAATAATTATAATCAATTTTATTATATAAAATAAACACTTCCTAAATATAATCACGGGCCGAAGGAATATTATAAATTTCTACCAAACACTAGATTGTACCATATTATATTAAGCTAACCTGGTATATCAAGGCTACCAAACGAGCCCTAAGGATTTTATAGTTAGATAATATAATAAAATGGAGTAACGTTTTTCTCAATTAAAAAATAATGGAATATTTCTAGAAAAAAATATCCACACCCAATTTAACCGTCTACAATATAAAATAGAGGATATGAATATATTCTTATTTACAAAAAAATTCCATGTTTGTTTGTTCTTTATGTTCGAAGATATGAAATCAAGAATGAAGAAGTCCTGTACAATCAAGAAAAATATAGAAACATGCTAGAAGAATGCATTGTTTTAAAAATCGGATCAGTTTTAAAACTGATTTCATAAAATGGTCACTGATTCGATCAGCCCAATCACTTATATTGTTAACAAACGTTCATGTACGACAAAATAATATTTTAGAAATTTACATAGAATATGTTGTATAAAAATTAGTCTTTTATAATAATTTTTAAGTTTAATTAATAATTTTTTAAATCAAATAAAAAATATTAGTTATAAAATCAAATTTAATTTTATGGAGTTTGTCTATTTTAAGTAATGTTAAAAGTTCAATCCTTACTTTTACCGTTTTCCACAAAAAAAATTGAAATTTTTTTAATAAACCTAGTTACCGATTCACCTGTTTTAGCCGGTTTTGACAGTTTCTTACCGATTCGCATTGGATCGTTTGAATGAATTGAAAATAACATAACCAGACCGATTGTTTGGTCAGTTCGCGGTTAAACCGGTCAGTGCAATAACAATAGTAGAAAATTGTGAAGATTCTCAAGTGGTAGAATTTGAATCATCTTGTGTATACATATCTAGAGAATAAATCTTGTACCAAAATTCATCTTTAATATATCAATAAATTCTTGTTTTTCAGCTTACATTTATCGCTTCATATTTCTTCGTTCACAATTTTCTATGAGTTTGCCTCATCGTTTTCTCTATCTTGCATGGCTCTTTAACAAATTTAACATTATATCCTCTATATTTGAGACACTAGTAATATTTGGCGCAAAAATTGTGAACGAAGAAATATCTGATTCTCTTCACAATCTTCGCAATATCTTCTCTCCCATTTTTGCAAAATGCGAACCACACTTTTTATTCTGTGTAAAACAAACAAGTCACTTTAAAAAAAAATAAATAAATAAGCATATTATATGCCTTTAAAATAAAAAATAAAAATTATATATATGAAGCATTCATTTCTAGCAACTGATTTGACTAGGTAAATTTTAAGAAGTAAAATACAGATTGGACGTGTTGGCTCTTACCTTTCTACTTTGATTTTTATTTTTTTAAATTTGATTGTATTAAATTTAAATTATATAATTGTATTGAATTTCAAAACTTATTACTTCATACATTAAATTCCTATTGCATGATCGATACACTACAACTTTTCTAGTTTTGCGTCAGGGTTTTTTTGCTTAATTATAAGCAAATAAAAAAAATTAAAAAGTAAAACGAGAAATGTATTACCGTATTAATAGTGGAATTGTGGGGAAAAAAAAAAGAGAGATTAAAGAATTGTAAAGAGCGGTCAAAATCACGTAAAATATGGATAGTAGTTATTCATACTTATAAATATGAACTAAATAAATATGGATAGTAGTTATTCATACTTATAAATATGAACTAAATAAATATTAAATTCTATCTACGAAGGTACCGTGGATATTAAAATCACTCAAATTTACTACCTTCGGATACCCACAAACCCTTCGGGAACTCACGAATCCACGATCTATCAGGTACCTGCAACCCACCATTCGTGGTATCCATCACCCGCAAAATATATAATTTAAATATTTAAGATATATTAGATATAATTTTTGACGAGAATCATATATAATCTTATATAAAAAATAGATAAATATGATTAATATTAAATGAATATGCGGGTTTTTAACGCATATTTTACGGGTATTTCGTGAGTAAAATTTTGCGAGTATATAAATTTCACGGGTATGAATAGTTAATATTCATACACATACCCACGAATTAAATGGATAGTAAATTCTACTCTTAAATTTACCTGTGGATATCAAATGTATCTCAAACCCGCACCTCTTATGATCGGACATCCGCGGCTAAATTGTTATCTCTAAAAGCGTGTGTAGTGCGTATTGCGTTTGTATACTCTCTACTTTACAGACTGTTGCATTGAATACCTAACAATGATTAAAGTTATAAATTTATTCATACCCTTTTACAAACTTATTATCAGCGTGCATCATTTCCTTAATTTATCTCCTATTTCATTTAAAATTGGTTTAAATTAAATTTATTATTTCGTTCCGTAAAGTTATATGCGAGAAAAAAAAAATTGTTACATACTCGTCCTATTAGGATTCTCACGTATACGTATAGTATAATGTAAGAAAAATATGATTTCTTCACATTAAATATGAATTTTGTTGTTAATTACAAAATTGTCATTTTATCTTTGAGGATTAATGTGAGAATATATAATTTCCTCACATATGATATGCAAATGTAACAAAATTTATTTTCTTTACACAAATTTGTTACATATACTCAACATTTTTATAGTAATCACAGAATACTTGAATTCGAGACATATTGTCTTGAACATTAACCCCATTATCACTAAGTTAACACACGCACATTATCTCCTATTTAATTTATTAATATATTATGTTCCATTTCCATACTAACAATATTATCTTTTGTTGTATCTTTATACATTTTGATGTGGAAAAATTGAACTAGGCATAATGGGTGATTTTAATAATCTTAAAACTATTCTAATGTAAGAGCTACTCACTCCCTTACCCCTTTGCCCAAGCTCTCGCCCAAGCCAAACATATTCCAGTATACCTAACTAGACATTAGTGGGACTGCACAATCATGGGCACACCATCTTAAACACTCATCCCATGGCATTCCCATCCACATCACCACGCTGATCCCTCTGATTGGAAAGGCGGAATCCACTTGACCTTTTGGGCTTCCAGTACTCAGTTGTAACCTTACCTTGCCCAAGTTACTATCGGCCGAATAACACTAAGGGTTTGATCAAATTGTATAAAAAACAAATCCAGCGCTTTAGGAACACACACATGCAACTACATTAGCCAAGTTAGACCTCACAATGATAAGTTGATTTTAGCTAAAGTTGTTAAACCCAAACCAAGTATTAAAATTACATAGACATAAATAAAAGAAACAAAAAAGAAAAGATAAATGGAAACGTACTAGGATTAAATAGAATACAGAAAACAATCTATGGCAGGACCAACCCTGACCAAGGCAAATAAATACAAGAAAATAAAAGGTGCCCGAAGGCTTCATTTCTTCCTCCCTTAGACTCTCAAAATATCAATTTATAATATACTAAGAAAAAGAATGAAGAGTGTGAGTGGTTCGTGCAGCAACGGCTCTCCTCCACGTACTTCACGTTATGCTCTCATGTTGACTACTGCTGTGACCAGGGCTTTATATAGAAGCTGGAGTGGGCTATGGGCCAGGCCCATCATGTTCTGAGCAAGCTAGGGTTTCAAGGGATTTCTTTCCTAGCATAAATATCTCCAAATATATCCATCTCTATCATCAATGAGGTCCAAATCATGCATATCCATTGTGTAAGGAAATAAAGATCTCTTTCCTTATTTTCTTGCTGCTGCCAGGATCTTCCGCACCTTACCCAAGGACATGGTCAAGATATGCGTCGTATGCACATTGCCTTCCAACTTGCCCGAACTTTCTTTTCTTCTGCTCCAGCTTCTCCATGTGTTATAAAGTATTATGAATAAACGTTCTCCTCGCTGTCTTGCTCAAAGTCTTGACTTGTGCATCATCTTGCTTAGGATCTAACTCGTCTTGGTGGTGGCTCTTTCCTTATGTAGCTCTGGCAGGATAAAATAAATATATATTTCCTTGTTTGTGCTCATAGTATCATATTGTTGCACAACACTTTATTTTTGCATCTCAAGAAGCACTGTTCTTGATCTTTTTCAGTTCGTCGGAACTCGGTCTGTTTACGGTGCTGCTACACTCCGAGACGAAAGTCATTTCATCTTTGGGGAATTTGTGCCAATTCGAGAACACTACCAGGGCGTAATTTTATCTTGCAGATAGAAGACGATCCTCGACTCGACTTCTACTACTCTTTCTTGTATTATTCTACTTTATAATAGTTCGGTCCATCAATCTGTAATTTCTTTTCCCGATTGTAACTTTTCCCACAATCGCAAGATAAATAACATTTTGTTCGGGAATAGAATCTAACGGACTTCAAAACCTGTATTTAAAAACTATTTTGAACAAATACCTTTGTTGGAAATGACGTCTTCTGCTTCGACTGAATCCAACACCGTAGCTGCTATTTTCTCTGCCACTGCTTCTGCTGCCTCTTATGTTGTTGTTACTGCCACTGCTGCTGCCTCTATCTTCAATTTCTGTTGCAGTTGGTTCAACCATTACCGCTGCTACCACCACCAACGCAATGTTTACCTGACCTGGGGCCGTAGTAATCATACGGGATTGAACGGTGGTTCCACTTTTAGTGGTTCCATTGAGTCCTTCTATGGATCCGGTGTTGGAGCTCACGGGCTCAACACGTCTGTTTCTTTGTTGGGTGGCAGCTTGGTACTGAGGATGATGCCTCCTACCGAGAAACCACCGAAGTTCAATGGATCTGACTTCAAGAGGTGGCAACAGAAGAAGTTGTTCTACCTTACAACATTGGGCTTCGTCGGGTTCCTCAAGGAGGACGAGCCGCCGACACCAAGTGCCCAAGAGACAAGCTTCACCGTACGGGCTGCCTATGATAATTGGCATAATGGGGATTACTTGTGTAAGAACTTCATTCTTAACAGTTTGGAGGGCAAAAAGTGGCCTGCACAACGGTAAGTCTCGACATATTCGTCGACAACACAATACCGTAAGACATTTGATCACAACTAGGATTATCTCTATTGACTATGTATATTTAGTGGAAAATCTGGCGGATTCGCTAACGAAAGGGTTAAATCGAGATCAAATGTTTAAGTTGCTAGAGGGAATGAGACTAAAATCCATGAATTGAAAAATTATCATAGTGGTAACTCAACCATGATGACTGACGATCCCAATAATTTGATTCAATGATAGAACTAAGCTATGAGAGTTCGTGTGAAAACACTCACTTACATCTATCTCTAGAAGTGCAAATCGAGTGTTGAGAACTTACCAAATGGTGAAGGATAAGTCCATGACTTTTAATGATTCATTAGATACTGATTAAGTGTAAGATACTCGAGAAAGAATCACCTATATAAGTGTGAAGTGATGAGCACTTCTAAAATAAACACTTATGAATCCAAAGGGTGTTTAGGGCCCGAAATGGACACAAAACGTGAGAAAGAACAAGGTTGAAATGTTGAAGGAGTTGACATTATTATCTAGGTGCACATCGTGGAGGAATAATTTAAAGCATCGCGCAAATAATCCCTCTGTGTATCCGATGGTGTTGGCTAAGGAAGGTTCAAACACACAAACTACATATCATAATACTTTAACATTTCGTGAGGACAGAGCTTGTGTCTGCATCTGCATTTGAGTTATTTCCACTCATGTGGAGGATTGTACATATATCTATATATATATATACTCCCTCCGTCCCACTAAATATGTCATGTTTTGAGCAAAACTGTGAGAGCTTTTTGGTCAAAACATGACATATTTAGTGGGACAGAGGGAGTATATATTTATATATATATATATATGGGGGTCAAAGAAGTTTGATCGAGTCTTTTAGTGACGTGACATTTATTTAAAGATAATTAAATGATTTAGGGTTGATTTACGTTTCGAGTAGATGATCGTTATATATTTATTTTCTCTAAACTGATTCTTGGTGAGTAAGACATAATAATTTAAAGTAAGTCACTTAAAAAATAAAGTTATGTATACTTGTCCCTCATTGGTTATGGAACCATCATTCATCTTGTATTAATAAGATTAAGAAATTTTATAGTGTGACTAGTTGGGTCACAAACCGTCTTGGCCCGCGCCGGTCTGCTGGCCTGGAGCTTGTTTTTGCTAGTGGCCTGTGCCACTAGTTGTGCCAGTGTGATCTGTGTTATGTCAGTGGTGTTATGCTAGTGTAATCTGTGTTGTGCCACGTTCTGTGCCAATGGTCTGTGTCACTGTGTTGTGCTATGTGCTAGTTGTCTGTGTTATTGTGTTGTGTTCTGTGCTAGTGGTCGGTGCCACTAGTCTGTGCCAGCGATCTGTGACATGTGTCAGTAACTTGTGCCATGATCTGTGCCAGCTGCCCCATGGTCTGTACCAGTGGTCTGCCCACGACATGTGCCAGTGGTCTGCCCCATGACCTGGTCTGGTCTTCATGAGTTCGCCTCATGTGATGACCTTATACATGACCTTAGTCAGTGGTCTTGTGATATTAACTTAGATGAATGTGACAAAGGCATGTCCAGATTGATGGGTTTAATATGATATCAATTGTCATCATTTTGTAACTCATGTAACGACCATATGGCTTAAATATACATTATTGTCATCAATTCCTACAAACACTCATGTGTGGGAATGGACCTATCAAGAGATCATTCTAGCATGCATTATATACACACGAAAAACCTCTTGCATACTATCATATTGTTGCACAACACTTTTTTTTTTGCATCTCAAGAAGCTCTGTTCTTAATCTTATTTAGTTCGCTGAAACTCGGTCTGTTTGCGGTGCTGCTACACTTCCAGACGAAAGTCGTTTCATCTTTGGGGACTTTACGCCAATCTAAGAGCGCTATCGGGGCGTATCCTCAACTCGGCTTCTGCTACTCTTTCCAGTATTATTCTAGTTTGTAATAGTTCGGTCCATCAATCTGTTCCATTTAATTAGACCCACTTTAACCAAAAAAGCACATTGCTACACATATGATTTTAAATACTTTCTCTGTTTCATTTAATTAGACCCAATTTAACCAAAAAAGCTTTTATAGTTTTTGTAAAAGTGAGTCTAATTAAATAATTCAAATAGAATAATATATATTTTTATCACTAATTTATACTCCCTCCGTCCCGAAAAGTGTTTAACGGTTTGACTTGCACGAGTTTTAATAAAACTTGTTGACTTTGTGTAGAGTGTGTAAGGAGTGTAATGAGTGGAGTGTGAAAGGAGTGTAATGTGTGGAGATGTGTGTAGAAAAGTAGAGTTAGTGGAATTTAGGTCTCACATGATTTATAATTTTTAATTGTATTGTGTATAGAAAAATTACTATAAATAGAAAGTTTTAGTGTTAAACACTTTCGTGGACTGCCCGAAAAGAAAATTCGTTAAACACTTTGGCGGACGGAAGTAATATTATTTTTCAGTTCTTATAAAAAGTTGTGCCCAAAGGTAATACCACATGTTAGTTGGGACAAAGGGAATGAATATTTTGGTTTGTATGGATTATGAATGGAGATAAGAAGAGTCGTTGCAAAAACTGCAGCCTGCAACATCTTACTTTTGCAATTCTTTAGAGCATCCGCAGCAGTATGGTAGCGGGAGACTCGGGCAGGGGCTGGGGCAGGGGTGCGGGCGCCTGGGGGGTAGAAACCCCCGCTGCGGGGGAGGGGGTTTGGGCGACGGGTTGTGTCCCGTGAGACGGGCGCTGGCCGCGGGAAATCTACTCGGGTTTCACCGCTGCGGCACCCGGTTTCCCGCACCCCCAATTTTTTTTTTCATTTTTCATTTTTTTTATTCTTTAATTCATCTATAAATACCCTATTTCAATCTCACATTTTCAATTCTCGTATTTCAATTCTCGTATTTCAATTTCTTGTATTTAGTATTTGAAATTAAAATTTCATATTGCTATTTTAATTTTAATGTTATTTAATTAAATAAATTAAAATATTAATAAAAAATTAAATATTTAATTTTTTTCGTTTTTATTTATTTATTTATTTTATATTACAAATTTAAATTAATAAATTAAATTAATATTATTTTTTTAAATCATTATATAATTATTAAAATAGAGACTCCGAAAACTAAAAACGAGAAATGTCACCGCAATCACTATTTGAGAGTTGGGCAATGTGAGGAATATACTACTCACTCCGTCACTCTGTTTCTCTCAGTCTCTCTCTCCCCACACACACATGCATATCTCTGCGCGTTGGGTCATGTGAGTACTCACCCAGACCCTATATATTTTATCAAGTCCCATCACCCTCTCTCTTTCTCTTATTATTAGGGCTGAGCTGCCTTTGTATTTATTTCCCCTCTGTTATTTGTCCCACACTTCTGACCACCTTTCATCTGACCTTTTTAATCACAAATCATTTCAATAACAACTGCTTTCTTCCACTGTACCACCCTTCCCCCTTTCCTTCGATCTTGTTTTCTTATGTTTGCTAATCTCTATTTAATTTCCAGTTAATTAATTCCATGGGTCGTGTTTCCCTTACAACTTGAATACTATTTGGGGTGTCTGAAACAAGTGCAGCTTTTCATTATAAGAACATAACCCTATGGAAGTAGAAGGCAGTTGCAACCATACCCCTACTTCTTACTACTTCTTACTACTACAACTGCTCCCTTATAACGCATCAATCACCTATAATCTCTCTTACTTTCTTCTTTCCATTTCCCCATCTTCTTCTTTTCACAGCCACAGCCACCGCTTTTTTTGTTTCTGCTTTCACCCTTTTTTATCAACTCCTTTTCTTATGTACTAACTACCCAACCACAAAGTACCAAAAACACACACCCACACATTGGAAGTTTGGGTAAAAAAGAGAGAGGCGTCATGGAATGTTACTGGAACAACAGTAATGCAGTTGACAGTAATACAGCAAGCAACGCTGACCGAGGGCATAATGGTAACTTTACAGCCAGCCATGCATGGGAGTACTCTTCTTGGGACCTTCCTACTTGTACTGCCGCTGCCTCCGCTTCAAGGCCGGACTTATTCTATTATCCACCGCCACCTCCAACCGCCGCCGCTGTATCACAAGTTAATTCCACTGTGTTTCAGGCTGCAATGTTTCACGAGCAAGAAAAGAATAGCAGCGGCGGAGGAGGGCGTTCTTGCACTTCTCTGATTACGTCGTCCACTCATTATCGCAATACCGACCAGCATTTGACATGCTTGAAGCTGGGGAAGAGGCACTATTTCGGGGATCTTGCCCCGCCACCGCCACCGCCGGCGCCTACGGAGTACTATGTGACGAAGAAGGGTAAAGGAAGCGGTGGAGGGGCTCCGGCAGCGGTGTGTTTGCCGAGGTGCCAGGTGGAGGGTTGCGAGGCGGTGCTGGTGAATGCCAAGGACTATCACCGGCGGCATAAAGTGTGTGAAATGCACGCTAAAGCTCCCAAAGTCGTGCTTCTCGGAATCGAACAACGCTTCTGCCAGCAGTGCAGCAGGTCTATTATATATATATATATATATATATATATATATATATATATATATTCACGCTTTCTACTTCTTCATCTTCATGCATTAATTAATTCAAGATTAAATTAAAAAGAAAAAAGATGAATTGTTGGCTGTATGGTGTGGTGTTGGAACAGATTTCATGCAGTGGGGGAGTTTGATGAAGCGAAGAGGAGTTGCAGAAGGAGACTGGCTGGCCACAACGAGAGAAGAAGAAAGAGCTCTCAAGACCACACTTCTCTTGCTAAGAAACACCATCAATATCAAGGTCTTTCTCTTCTCTTCATTCTTCATTTCTCACTTGTTTTCATTTTCTCACGTCTTACTTCTCGTAATCTATCCCTTTGGGGCCGGATTAATTACATCTCTTTTTTAATTTTCATAAGGACAAATGAACTGTCTCTTTTCAATTTTGTGTTATTTATTTGTCACTAAAGGAAAGGGTAGGGTTGCAACTTCTCCTTTTCTTTTGCATAAATTTGGTGGGTTCTGCATATCAAAACTCTGTAAACAAATAATTGTATATATGGCTTCTGATTAGACCTGCCAATGTCCTTTTTACACAGCACGCAACATGTTTCCTAATATATAAATTAGGGAGAAAATTAAAACTAACCATTATATAAAACATGTATGCTAAAACTATCCAAAACCTAAACATATATGTAAAAAATACCCACTTTAAAAAAAGTGGGTAACTCTCCCCTCACATCTCTCAACGGTTCCTATCTCTCTCTTCTGAAATCTCATTGCCGTCACCACCGCTGGAGACTCCCCTCCCTCGCTGTCGTTGCCGCTGTTGCTCTGCTCTCTCATCGCCTATCACCGGTGGAATATGACGAGAAATTTCCGGGAGATGGAATATGACGAGAAATTGGAGGTAAAACTTGACTTGGATTTCAATAGAGTGGAGAAACAGTGAAGGTAACGACAATCATCACCCATCATCGCCATAGGTTTAAAAGAAGTAAAATTGGCAGTTAAAGAAGAAGAAGACGCCATGGCTATCGGTGAAAATTTGCAGAGAGAAACAAGAACGATTAATGATTAACTAACTGCATTTCCCCCACCGCAGCAGTCCCCCTCCGCCAAGCTTCCTCTGCCGCGACCATCTTCCACAGCCCAAGATCCTCCACATCCCACCGCCGCTGCTACTCCACCACCACGAAGATGCTCCATCTGTATTTAGAATTGCTCCATCTGAATCAAGAGGGGGGTTGGGGTGGTGGTGGTGGCTGCATTTTTATGCTACAACCGGTGGCACAACTCCATCCACCGGCGGTGATAGCATCCACCGGTGGATGCATTTTTGAACACTTGTGCCACCGGTTGTAGGAGTTTTAGATAGAATAATATATGTTGAGCGTTTATTTGTGACAACCGGTGGCTAATTATGAACGGAGAGCATCACCGGTGGTTAAAAATGTGCCACCGGTTGTAGGATCAACTACCGGTGGATGCATCTTTACGTTGATTTCAATAAAAAAATGTGTAATAGAAGTGTAAGAAAATTTAACATTTTTTATTAAAAGTGGGTAATTTATACATGTACATTAATGATTTGGTTATTTTATACATGCACATTTTACAAAATGAGTAGTTTTACATATTATCACTATAAATTACTACTACTATTAAATATAAATTACTACTACTATTAAATATAGATTATTCACTTTCAATTATCCCAAATTAGGATTCTTAGATACAATCTTTCTTTTTTTGATGAAGACACAATCTTTCATACTCAATCGAAAGTTCTTATTTTTAACGGTCACCTTTCCTGCATGGCAATGAATATAAAAATGTTTGCAGACATAAAAATGGTGGGTGCAGGAAGACTCCCTCAACAACAACTACACTTACTCAACAGTAGCGCCTGTGCTCTCTCTCTTCTGTCACCAGCGAGCTACGGCGGCGCGTGGAACCCCTATCCGTCACCCGATCTTCCGGCAAGGTGCAGCGCCGCCCTTCGCGAGCTCATCGCCGAGAACCGGGCCTCACTTTTCGCTAACGGCAGTCAGCTGGGGTCAGGCTGGGTCACCACGCCGGAGAATCGGGGACATGTAACGCTGAATCTCATGCAGAGCCCGCACTCAACATTCGGGCTTATTTCGGGCCGTGATCATCGCTCGTCGGAAGAAGACGGCGATGGAGATTGCTCTGAGTTGTGGAAACTGCCTTTGGGATACTCTGATTGTTAAGGCTGCGTCTGCTTTTTCTTTTCTTTTTATTGATTGACTTCTTCTTTCTCTTGAGATTATGCGATGTGATTTAGCATTGGAGATGTTTAATGGTGTATCATTTTCTTTTGTTTCAATAGGATCCAATTGATGATTTAGAGTTCGTATTTTTTTTTATTGCTGAAATCTAATATCGTCAAATTCATATTTTTAATATATAAAAGTTAGAACTAAATATATGAAATTTAAGTATTTTTCAGAACTACCCTAGCTAGTCCAGGTAATCGTGTGTGCATTTTTTTCATAAATATATCTATATATACATATCAGTATATTTTCATTTGTTTATCCCTCATAACTTACATGACGGTAACTGTAATTGATTGAATTGAACGGTATACAATCAGGTTTGAGTTTAGTTAATTTAAAAAATTAAAAGGCTCGAATTAGTTTCGAAATCAGTTTAAACTCTGAAAACTAAACTTAGACTTCGATTCGTTTATTATTTCATTTAATAAAAAAATTTGAATCTGAGCTCCAACAATATTCTTGGATCATAGTATATGTTAACTATATATGTTTGATCAGTATTTTCAGTTTCAACATTATCATCAACATCATTATTATCATTCAACTCATTCACATTTTAATTGTTATAATTTGCTCCATTATCACTATAATCAATTTGTACATTATGATATATTGGAGTTTTTTCTCTATCTAATGACACATCATTAGAAGGAATAATAGAATTATCAACTTGATTCTTTCATTTATAAAATTAGATTCTTTCACAATAAACTTATCAAGAATTCCTTTTTGACATTGAGTCAACTATTCCAATCTTTTTTTTTCTTACGCATTACGTAAACAGATTCATATTTCCTAAATTTATGAGGTACAAATAAAATTAAAAATGACAATATGTTGTAAGAAACACACCAAGTAACTATAAAAAATAGGATAGAGTACGCTTGAAATTTTCAACCATCCATTTTCTGCTAACTTTCCTAACCAGGAACATTTTCTATTCATATGCTAACTGCACAATAAAATAATAGAAATAATATGATGGAACAAAAATAAATTATATAATAACAAAAATAAGTAGAAATTTGGAACAAATAAAAATCGGGAATCCATAGATTGAGAAATTAGATTACCTTGAAGCTTGACCACTGTACTTTGATGCAAATTTCCAATTCCACAATCTCAGTTTGATATAGAGACCAAGCGAAACAAAATTTTTGTAATGATTGTTTAGCCTATTTTTGATTTTGTAGACTCGTGTTTTGGTAGTAGATGAACTTGAATTACGTGTTTATTTGTCTTTCAGAACCACAGGCCCAAACGTGCGAGAATCGAGATTAGAAATGATCAAAGAAAACACAAAAGGAGAAAGTGGGAAAACGTGTAGCCAGGTTAGCGACCGCGTACCCCTGCGGCTTGCTGAACAGTAGAAGGAAGCAAGCAACGAAGGACAAAGTGCTAAGGTCAGTGACCGCTGGCCCTTCAACGGCCGCTGAGCTCCAATCTCCTATATATACATGGCTCGCGATTTACACCTCTACACACTACTTTTGAGATTTCCTCTCTATTTTTTCATCCAAGAAACGATATTTATAATCCATGGACTAGTTATTTCCATATTTTTTTTTATCTAAATTAGTATTTTCATTTCGAAGGTTAGCCGTTCGCAACATTTTGGTTGGTACTTCAACTTCTTGATTCATCATTATGGATTCAACGTATTTCAATTCAAAATTCGGGTTTGATTTATCTATTGAATTTCTTTTTGTTCTTGAATTTATTCTCCTTCTTGCATTCTTGATGAATTCACGCATGTTTTATGATACACCTTTTAAATTTATGTATTTAAATTATAATTGTTCTTATTTTCAGTAGACTATGGTTTATCTTTTGGGTTAATAGACTAAACTAGTCATTCTTTTATTGCAAACACAAATAATAACCATTAAAATAAAAAAATAAAATACTAGCCATATTTTATGTTAAATGTCATAATTACTTCATTAATAGAAAAAGAACTACCATAATTCATATTTGATGGCTACCACTATCTCCTTACTCTTTCTCATTTTCTACATTTTATTTTATGTAAATAAATTGCTACCATATCTACCCAATAATCTATTACAATTTCTAATTGTCTAATAAATAAAAGACGTTACTTGTGACGAGTATAATTTAATATATACACCATTAATGTGACATATCATGTAAATAAATAATAAATGTTTGATAACATTTTATTATTTTTCACCTTTCGACTAGGGTTTATTGATTAGGGAATAATTTAATATTTATGTAATATAAAATAATAAAAAAAATATATATGAATCATATACTTATTGACATTACCACATCAGCTGCGAGGATTTTAAGTTGTGTTCATCGTGGACCATAGAATGGTTCAATTATTACACTTTTTAGTTGATTAAATTATAAACATACAAAATTTATTAATATAATACATGATTAATTATAAAATGACTTTATTCAAAATTGAATGTTGATAATAAATATTGGAAGAATTCACGATTAGTTTTGGGGAAACTGCCATGGGAATTGACAACTAACTTTTAAGGATATTTTAGGTAATAATGGTTAGATTTTAAAATTTTTATTTAGTTGGCTAATATTTGGATTTACTATACGCTTATGGCTATTATAGATGTTGCCCCTTATCTTTTCTTGCAATTTATTTAATTTCAATTTCTTGTCTAGTTATATAAATCTCTCAAATCTTTTTATTGCTTTCGTGTCAAAAAACAAAACAAATTGTCTGTTAAGTCTTCCTTATGATTCGACTATTGTTTGATTTACTATTACTTGACTACCTCGTTAGATTGCGAGCGACTCGAACAATTTTAGTCGAAACAATGATGAATAAAATAACTTTTTGATTTTTTACTATGGAGAATATTGAAACTTCTTGTGAATAAATAGGGTAAAAATTTCTATTTGAATCTCATGAAAAATTAATATGCAAGAGACGTTGTCTTGAATATTGGATCGACGTTTAAATTTTTTGGGAAGAAAACAAGAAGAAAGGACGAGATGAATACAAATACGGTGGATGAATTGTTTATACTGTCTATTGCGCGCCTATAGTGCTGCGTCTCATTCTCAATAATAAAGGTTTGTGTTACACATTAAAATTCTATAGATCAACCACAAGCCCAACATTTAATATTTGAGCCCCTTATTTTTTTGGATCCTGTTCTACAGAACCTAATGATCCGCTTAATATCTGGGTCAGGCGAATGTTTTACCAAATAATCTACACAAAAAATTATTTCTTGGAGTATTAGTCATTTTTATCCGCTGCATTTGTATACTAGTAGGAGTCCGTGTTTAGTGAACATTGTTCACAACATTCTAGAAGTAGTTAAGGTACACTTTCATATTTATTGTTCTCGTATATAATTATATCACCTTTTATGAATTAAAACGGTAGAAAACACAAGTTTTCAATAATAACTCTGTTGTTTCATGAAGTAATATTGGTAATTTGTGACCAAATTTCTATTATCTTAGAAATATCTATTTTATTAGATATTTTTAATTTTTGAAATGTATTAGACATTATTTTTATTAAAGAAGACTTGAATTATAAGAATATATACTTGAAGATTTTGAAAGATATGTATAGATATTGTTCCCTTGAAGAAGATATGATATGTTGAAAGTTTTGATAAGGTTGAACTCTAACAAATGACACACATATATATAGATATGGATGTGAGCGTTTTAGTGTGCAATAGTTCTAAGAGTCCTTGATCTATAGTTTTCGCTGCAAGTTATTCTATTGTTCACAATCATGCTCTTGTTTTTGTTTCATGTCATTATGACATCGTTTTTTGGAATTTGTTTATTCACGTTGTTGTTGCATTGGTTCTTGAAAGAATTTATGCTATCAAAATGGAAAATTATGAATAAAGTTGGGACTGAAGGTAAGACGACGTTGATTCGATATACAACGGAATAATGGAAAATATTGTAAAAAACACAATGAATATAAATTTTGACAAGTTTAATCAGGTGTCCCTTGGAAAAATATTCATATATTCAAAATATGTGAATTACAAAAGGAGAATTAAGATAAAAAGACAATAAAAAATACACTTTAATATATCATATCAAAGTGATTATTAAAGTTTACAACTCTCAGAAAAAATCTAATACTCTAGACATAAAGAGACTCAATTATAATAAATGATTCGATGTGAAACTCTCTATAATTTGTTCTGGGATATGTTGGTTAATATAGTAGACTCTCCAGACTTCATCTTCAAGCAACAATCACATCTATAATGTAGTGAGACTATGGAATGATATCTTTACTAGGGGTGTAAATGAGTAGAGACAACTCGTAAGCTATTCGAGATTGACTCAATAAATACTTGAAATTGGCTCGATGTTTATCGATCGAGCTCGAGCTCGAGCTACTCGAGTATATATTAAGTCTAAATTCTAGTTCAATGATACTCTGATCGATTAGGCTTGCGAGCCTAATCGACCATAGGTTATAATTTATATTTATACTATTTATTGTTAAACGAACCTAACAGAGCCTAAATGAGCTTAAACAAGCTTAAACGAGTCTAAACGAGCTTAATTGAGATAAAATTCAAATTATACCAACAATCGAGACTAATTGAGTCGAGCTCGAGCTTGAAAAACTAAAACTTGATCGAGTTGAGTTCGAGCTTGACACTTATGAACCAAGTTCGAGCTTAAGCAAGTCAATATTCTACTCGTTTACACCCTTAATCTTCACCATATCTACACGTTCCTTGAAAATATGAATTGATTATTGACTCTAGCAACCATGACCCATGTTTTTAATTAGCTCCAACATTCACTTCCTTTGACTTTTTCAACCTTGGATCCAAGCTTCAATCTTTTTCTCCAAGTTTTTTACCGTGTCCTACAAGAATAGATAATATGTGGCATAAAACATCTATATAAACTAAGTGAAGTTTGAAAAAATATAATAAAAAATAATCCAAATCTATGAAGTATTGATTTCTATAGTTTTTGGTTCTTAATTTTAAGAAATTTGATTACATTAAATTTAAATTGTAAAGATGCGTCATTGATTACTCGAAATCGAGACATATTATCTTAGGCATTAACCTCCTACCATTAGGCTAACTCATGCACACTCTTCCTTCTTAATTTTGACACGAGAGCTTTGCCTATATTCTCTTGTGGGTCTGGAACTTTGAGATTTTCAATGTCAATATTTTGCTCAAGAATTATTCTTTCTTTTTGTCTTGTGCGTCTACATTTTTTGTAGGATCCATTTCATTCATAGTTTATTTTTATTTGCATAAATGTGATTGTTTAAAGATAATCAGTTCAGCATACTAGAGTCCATTCATAGTCGTAATTCGTGGTTATTGTTAAAGGTTGTTGTATCGGTGTATACAACACGATTCATGTAAGGTTAAGTTAGGTAGAAGCCCGACTATGAAGAGGCTCAATAAGTTCTTCGGAATAGGGTCACAAAAATATAGAGGCCCCAAATATTAAATTATTATATGCCCATCTAATTTATTTTTATTTTTAAAAACCATTTCGTCTATTTTCTTTATCCATGTCTTTCTTTTTCATTCTTGTGTTCGTCGATTATGTTGGTCCCGATTAAGCAGCTATTGGTGTGAGGGGATACACCAATGTATACTTTTTCGTTTTCTTGTTAAGTGTTACAGACACAGAACTTGCAACCACACAACACAGAATAACTGGCGATCTGTTGTTCAGGTTATGTGTTTTACAAACACAAAAGATGAACCAAATAAACAGGTTCTGTAGGAGGTGTTCTGTTCTCACAGAAGATGTGAGGACAGATTGTGCGGAAGTGGTTGTTAGTCTGTTTCTCAATTTAATAAAAACCCTTTCGATTTAACTAAGTGTTCTTTAAGATGATCCTTTACAAATTATGCACTATAGCAGAATGTGAATATTGAATATAAATGCAATAAGCAAAGATGGAAATGGAAGTTGTAAAACACAGAGTTTAACGTGGTTACATAAATCCCCTTATGTCCAAAGACTATCTGTAACACCCGAATATTTTATACCTGGCTTATAGGTATTTAAAAATCCCAAGAATAAATTTTTGGATTAGAAACCTTATTTTGAAGCTTGCTCCCAAGTTTCAGCGAAAACGGAGACCAAATCTCCGCTCTTTCGAGAACCGGCTTATACTTTTATAACGGGTAGCAAGAGCAAATACGAGATTCATTCGAATGCCCGGATTTGAAGTCCGAGCCGAGATATAGACAAAGCGCGATAATTTACATACACTTTTATCGCGATACGGACCATACACGGAACTATTTATTTTTCGCCGTCCGGTGAATAGTAAAACCAAGAACTCGAGAAATCGAGAAAACTCCTATTTTTCGATTTTGATAGCACGAGTAATGAGAAAATTCCCGAGAAGTTTAATAAAATTTATTTCAGAAGAAACGGAGTTTTTAATTAATATTTATCAAGAAATCGAGGAACAAGCATTTTCTCGGTTTACGTGCAACTCGATCGGGCCAAACCCTAACTTTAGTTCACGAGAGACGAAGATGTTTTAATGAGTAAGAAAGACGAGTGTGTTGATTCCCGTTTCAATGGAGATAGCTAAATGAAGAAAAATCGGACCGAAATATCTAAGAAGCGAAAAGACGATTTGGACCCCGGATATTTAGATATTTTGAGGGCAACTTTTGTGGCCTATAAAAGACCACAAAGTCACCCATTTCAGATTTTTTTTTACGTGTGTTCACATTAGCATTATTGGAGTGAACAAAGAAGAGAAAAGGAGGAGGAGTTTTGCTCTGATTCTCGTCCTGTTCGTCTCGTTTTTCCGATTTCTTCGAAATCTAATCCGATAGAAAGGTAGCCCTCGATCTTACCTATGTTTTCACGGTTTTATTTTCATGTTTTGAGCTTGATGAAAAAGTGAAATAGGGGCTGCCCTTTTCGATTTTTATCGAGTCGAGCCCGAATTGAAAAATATCGAGAATTAATGTTGCTCGTGTAAGTTAGATAAGCTTGTATATTAAATTTCAATGAAATCTAAGCATGTTAGGTTTTGAGAAGTTAACTTGAGCTCGTCGTTTTATATGTTTTCAATTTTTCTCGGATGAATCGAATAGACGAGCATGTATGTAGGTTATATACGAGTATTATGTGAATTTACGGAAATTAATCGTGCATGTTAAAAAAAAAAGTGAAAGGGGCGACAGTTTCTGCCCGGGTTTGTCTCGTCGTTTTAAGTACATAATGTGTAGAATTTTTAACATAATAAAATACTAGATCGAGTTAGGAGTAATCTCCAACTTGAATCACCCCGTTTCGTTGTGTTTTCGATTTGTTATGAATTTTTCAAAATGGTTGCGCAAACTGCCAATTCCAGCGAAAATCTGGAAATTTATCTAACTTTGAAAATTCGTGAAAAATAGAGTAAAATGATTTTATGTGTTTTGTCTTCGGATTATAAAACTTTACGATGTTATGGTCACTTTAAAGTTTGATTCGATACAATTGGAATTATTTCCAATTTATTATGATTTTTCAAAGTCAACTGCTCATTTAGCTTGAACATGTGTTGAGATTAGACGAGCATGAGTGCCGAGAAACGATCAAACATGAAGTTATGTGTTTAATCAAAGTCAAAACATGGTTTAATTAGAAATCATCGAACGACCCTTCTAGAATCTAAATCCGAAACTCGAAAGATAGCCGAGTTAAAAGAACCGAGAATAATTCTCAAATAACAAAGGATAATAATTCCTTACACTTAGAGAATATTAGATGCACTCGAAAATGTTATCTAACTTGAGATTTATTTAAAGGGTACGACGAAAGGTCAGGATCGCAGTTCGAGAACGAAGCAGTCGTCAGTCAAGACGATCCAAGTAGGCTTTCTTATACTAAAAGAAAATATGCGTGTTTATCCGCATTTATGTTATTTCTTTTCAAATAGCTTTTGAATTGAAATTGGTATTTCAAGTATTGTCTTGCCATAAATATTTTATGTTTTGTATGATACATATCTGCTATGATTATGAAATCGAATTCGGGTTCCAGTGGGTAAGCATCCCCACTCGAACTAGTGTACACAAGGACCGTGAGTCATCTAGCGGGTTGGCCGGTCAAGGTGTCCGTGGAAGGTGGCCACCTTCCTGGCACATAGAAATTATATATATGCTTGATTACTAAAGAACTTAGACTGATCAGTCGAACTCAGAATTTTTCAAGAAAAGAATTTAGTGAACATAGGTACTTTCAGATAAAATCCCTATGTTTCACTTTGAGATGGCAATAACAATTATATATGTATGACTGCGATTTGGCATGTGTCTACTGAATACTTTTGTACACAGCCCTGCATGTATTTCTAAATGTGCAGGTTGAGCTGTGATGAAAAAGGGGAAGTGCTAAGCGAAGATTCTGTCGAACTCATCTAGTAGTAACTCTTGGGGGTTTGCATGTCTTCATACATGTAAACTTAGAAATTGATCCAAGTTCCGCTGCAGACACTCAGATTAAGTATTCAGATATTTCTCTTCGTGCAAGTCTCATTCTTTTCCTCTATTTTTATGTTCCTTTCCCCAATCACGGTTTTCCCGACTTTGGCTACCTTAGCGGAGGGCGGGCGTGACACTATCAAACTCGATAATAAATTCACTAAATTGTGAAAAATCTCCTAGCTTCTTTAGATTGGCAGAGAACCAGTCACAACAACAAATTTAAACTGAATTTGTGTTGCGCACGAATAAGGTCGTGACCTTTAACTTGCTGGGTTTGCAAAGTTGAAAGCTCTTCCAAAAGCTTGAAGGCTAGAGGAAGATTAGAACTAAAATTACAGTATTGTGTATCTAAATACAATTTAGATCTAAGTGGAGAATCTATATATTGTTAAGAACAGTGGATTCTATAAGTTCAGAATAGTTAAGTGAAGTGGAGTAGGTTTATCACTTGAACGTATGAACACTTCGAGAGCTTTGAATATTTCTGCAGAGTTTGATCGTTTGGAATCCAGTAATTGTTGTAGAATCCTTGAAAGAGTATATTTATAGGTAACTGATTCACAAACTAGCCATGAGAATGCTTTAAGCGCACGAACTAGCCATTGGATTGTACTCTTTGCCAGCGATGCGTCATTTGTTGCCATTTAAGGTATGACATTGTTTGCCAATATTCAAATTCTAATACCATAATAAGTATATGAGAACGAAGCCTACGTGGGACCAAAGTGTACTTAGGAACAAATGATCCATTTAGGCAGAACATCTATCTCTTAAGAGCGGGTGTTAGCTTGGAGATTGATAGCTGGGGCTCGGTTGTTAGCAGGAGTTCCTCTTGTTCGCGTATGTCCGACTTCGGTCTTCTACTTCGTACCCTTAAACTGTCTTCTTCTTACTCACGATTCTCGAGTGTTGAGTCCTTCGCTTTAGCCCGTCTCTGTAGCTACTGTCCCTTTCTTTGACCAAGAACAAGTTATTTCGTAGAAGAGGAAGAGAGCTTTCCTTAACCATTCCTTTACTTCTTTCTGAGAACAATTAACTCTGAAAAAGTCAAAACCTTGCCGCGGGAGAGTCTTTCTCCAATGAGAATAAATACAGTTTTTGGGCAAGACAAGAAAGTCTCTTTCTGCGTTTTCCGGTCAAAGATTAATCGAAGCACATATAATATATGAAGAGCTGAGATGGTTTTCGTCCGTGCATATTTTTTACAGTTTCCCTTTGGCGGTGATTTTCTCAAGTCTTATCTTAGAAGACGATGCATATGAATCAATCATGTGGTATTCATTTCGGTCTAAAGCTTGTCTCCCTGCTTAGGAGGTAGATCTTGTGCGAGCTAATGAATGAAAAGATGCGTATCCACACCTATCTCCATTGTCCTGCTAGTCTCAAGGGATCGGCTTAGGACTCAATCCATTTTGGAAGCCTTTTGAGAGCTGCTAGAAAAGAAGAATCCCACCCTACTGGTAGATGACTTTAAGAGAGATGTCCATAAATCTAGCTCTAAGATCTAGCTGCTTTCGATGCTTACTAATTGATTTCGTAATCTCGTCAATTTTGTGATTTAGTAGCTCATCCTATATTAATAAGTAGTGTGGGATCCCTCTAAAAAGAACGTGGGCAAAGACACTTAACTTAGCATAGATAGGAGTCTATCTCCAGTAGGCCCTATATCCGTAGGCAAAGTTAGAGTCAGTCATGAACAAGAACAAAAGAGTAATTGCTGAACAGATCACTCCTTGATCTGTTAAATCGCCTTCTATGATTTGGGATATATCATGTTATATAGTATTTGGACAAAACGTTTCCTACGTTTTGTTTCATTAACAGAACGTCTCCTTTGTTCTGTGTCTTGAACTCTTTGCTCCAGACTTAGTCTAAGAATAGATGCTCTATAGATACAGATCGTGATTCACATTCTGCTCTTTACATTTCAGCATCTTTGAAATTAATAAGTCTAATACAGATTGAGTTAGAAACAAATTGTGACTCACAATTTGTTCCTTTACAAGGTAATCTGTAATCTAACATATAAATAAAACTTAAGTTTAAGTTGATCTCCTATAAAAAGATTTTAATGTAGATCTTAATATCTTTATAGGATAGATCAACTCCCATACACAGGACATACTACGTTCTGTATTGGTAAACACTTAAGTAAAATTGAAGTGTGTGTTTCGATAACCATCATCAAAACAATTATACGGAATTCCCAACAGACTTGTCTAGTTATTTTTATTTTTGTAAGATATTATCGAAATATATTATCTTCAAATAATCTCAGAGAGAGTAATATTTTAACAAATTTTAAGAGTCTAATTTTAGAATCAGCAAGCTATCTAAATATTAATTAAGATATGCTGATTAGGTGTAATTGGATAATAAAACGTTATAAGATGTAATCCTTTTTGTAAGGTTCTTGATTAGGCAATTTTATCACTGAATTGAATTATCAACATTTGTATCTCTTATTGTCATTCATCGTTATTCTTTACTAGAAGTACACTAATACAATCGACTAAATTTCAGCTGCATTATCCGATTCTGATAATATGCCACCTATCCAGAAAATTCGTTGTAAATGAAAGCTTGGTGATTCAAATAAGATGACAATAATATTTGAATTGATTCTCGTGTAATTAGGGGAAAATATAAAAATAACACTAAATCTTTTATTAGACCACATAAGATGAATGCATTAACTTATGAGATAGAGAGATGATCGTCCATACGTTGTAAATTGGATGGATGGAACCGAACTCAATTAGAGCATTCATTATGGGTTAATGTTTTGGGGAAGTTGATAATTTGAAAGAAGTAGTATCATAATGAAGTAATGTTTTGAGGTAGCACAAAAATAAAAGGTAGCAAAAATGCTACCTAGTAGTAAAATGAATTTGGGTCCCACCAACTTTATTTGCTTCAAATTAGAGCCAAACTTTTATATTTTTTCTTTTTATTTTCAATTAGTATTATGATTGTAGGGCTATCAAATAGTTAAATTTAAGATAGCACCATAGTGGGAAAAAATTAAGATAGTTAAAAAAATTGAAAGTTGATGATGTGTAACACATTTGTCACACACTATGGATAGCATCATTGTGGACCGTTGGGGTGTGGTGATCACGTGAGAAGCACGTGAGACAGACAAGGCAAGAGAGATTTGGTAGGATTCTCTCTCACACACCAAATACAGTCAGTCACTTGCTTATATTTTCAAATCCTTTTATTGGGCTGGGCCCCAATATTATTACTGGGCCAACTCAAATCTTAATTTTCAAAGATTCCTGATTATCTAATTGCACACAATATTCTCTTTTTTCCTTACAAATAAAGATTTTATGAATTTCAGTTAATTTGTTTTCTTACACCAAATCACCACTGGAAAAGGCCAATAATTATTTCTAATTTATTCTCTGTTCTTAAACTGAAAATCATTTATAAGTAGCACAAATGCACCGTCCGAGTTGCGTAAGGATACCATGAAAATAACAATTGCATATAAGTGAATATTTCATATTTTCAAATTTAATTGAATTTTTCTCGTGTTATATTAATACGAGAACGATGTGGTATGACTATTGTTAACATTTAAATTCATTTTGTATCGTTATTATTGACTTGTTTTAATTTTCGAATCGTCTATTAAAAATAACACTTAAAAATTTGTGATTATACCATTCTTTTATCTTTTTAAATCACTCTTTAGTTTACACATATATATATATATAAGGAATCTTAATTAATTTATTAAGTTGATAAAAAAAATACCACACAATTAGATATATAAGTAAATGGAAGACATTCTATGTCTTGGTCAATGCTCAATGTGTGTTGGGTCCCATTATTTAAAAACCAAATAAATAGGCATTAATGGCAACAGGCAGAATTATTAAAAATTAAACATTGGTATATAATTTTATGACAGGATATGATACGATGATCTAAGAAAATAGTAAAGCAGCCCCCCACAGGCACCAGCCCTGCTGCGGGAGTTGATCAAGACAAGATTTTTGAACGTGGGGAGAAACTTGACTCATTAATATTTACTCACTCATTATGAATATATATCTTTGTACTACCATACCCATTCAAATCAAGTTTCAACTTTTATTCTACCTTATATGTTATGTGGATATCATGAAATTCATATCTTAGGTCGGATCATATAACAAATTCCGTATATAAATTATCAGATATAAATGGATGGTCAAGATTACCATACATTAAAATTATTTTGTCCCACCCATTAAAATAGATTGTTTTATTTTTCTTCCCTCATAACTTGCCGCAATAAAATGATGATAGGATAAATTTTTTAATTCATAGAATTGATTGCAAAAACCAAATATAAATGACAAAAAGTACTGCTAATAACAAGTTTTGTTGAATAAATTATAAAGTCACAAAACGATCTTAGAAATGTTCATGTTTGTAGAAATTCCGTGGTTAACTAACGAGATGCCCACAATTTCCTCGTTAGCTAATTTTGACTTAATTTAATCAAAATTGTTATAAATTTGTGGTCAAAGTAAACTAGAAATAATGGGAGAGAATGCGTAATACTTATAAATCAGTTGATCTTTAAAAATAAAATGTTGTAGATGAGTCGTTATATAGTCCTCCCTCTGTTCCAGTAATTTTGACACATTTTATACTCAAATGAGTGTATTAAAATAATAAAATATGTCAAGGTTATTGGGATAAAGATAGTACTAATATGTTTATTTTGCATATTCTCCATCTTCTTGTTATTAATTTATTGATGGTATGTGAATGTTGCAAGTTGGAGGACGAAAGAACACATAATAAATGAAAAATGAATGATTTGTCAAATAGGGGTGAGAATCGGGACGGGACCGGAAGTTCCGGTCCCGATCCCGAAGTTCCGGTCTCGAAAATAATTAATTTTTTGGTCCCGGTCCTGGTTCCGTTCCGGACTTCGGGAGTCCCGAATCCCGAAATGGAGAAAAATTAAGTCCCGGTCCTAAATTCAAATGTCCCAAAATTATATAATTAGGAATGTATTGATTTTGGGACTCGGGACAGTCCCGATCGGGATTCGGGACTCCCGAGTCTCGAAAATTTTCAATTGCCAGGTCCCGGTCCCGATCCTAGAAATTTCAGGACTCGGGGTCCCGAATCCCGACGGGACTCAGGACGGGACCGGGATTTTTCTAGGTCCCGGTCCCAAATTCTCACCCCTACTGCCAAACATGATTTCAAGGTGCAACTAGCTCAAATAGTATTATTTGTACAGTAAGGATTTCCAATAAAATAATTGTCAAAAATAAAACTTGCCAAATTTGATGTGATTATATAATCAAGCCAAATTTGTATGGTAATCAAGTTGAGTGATTTTCAAGTTGCAACTAGCTCAAATAGTATTATTTGTAAAGTAAGGATTTCAAGTTGCAACTATCATCATTTTATTGCGGCAAGTTATGAGGGAAGATAAATAAATTTGTGGTCAAAGTAAACTATCATCATTATATAATCAAGCCAAATTTGTTTTATTTGTACAGTAAGGATTTCAAATTGCAACTATCATCATTATATAATCAAGCCAAATTTGTTTTATTTTTATGTCTTTTAATCACTCAATTAATGCTTAATTATATAATCAAGCCAAATTTGGTGTGATTATATAATCAAACATTTGAGTGATTAAGGGGCATAAAAATGAATTAAATTTCCTATAAGAGACCAATTTCCGAACAAAATGGTAAATCAAATCAAGGTGCTTAGCATGTTTTTGTGCCACCGAATTTTGACTCAAGAAGTGACACTTTTGTAATCACAAAGGAGTGTAGGATAGGAATGAGTTTTAATGGAAAGTTCATCAAGGAGATTTGTGAGATCGACAATTCAGCTAATACATAGACTATAGCCCGGTATACCGATTCACTAAAATGTGCAATGGTGGTTTGCTTCTTAGCACACCAAGAAACAATGTTCCCACGAAAAAAAATTGAAAACCCACACATGGACGAATGCGTCTCGACTCACCAATCTCATTCTGCATCTGAGTAACTGACAATAGTTGACTTAGTTCGCTTAGTAAATGATAAGACAAAATTAATCATACCCTTGACATAGCACATGATCCGTTTTACTACATTAAAATGATCGTTAGTTGGAGAGTGAAAAAATTGTCTGACAATATTGATGACATAGGTTAAGTTAGGAGGAGTAACAATAAAATATTGAAAGGTCTCAACCAATGAATGATAATGTGTGAGATTGTGAAACAAATAACCCTCACTAACCAAGACTTCCCCAGCCACCAAGGGAGTAGTAGTCGGCTTGTAATCCACCAAGTCTGCACAAACAAGAATATCATGAGCATATTTAGCTTTCCATCTAAAAATTCCATTTGACGTATACGAGACTCAAGGCCAAGAAAGCAATTAAGTCTCTCAAATCCTTAAATTTAAACTCTTTATGCGTATGAGTAATAAATTTTCTTAATAGGAGATAAATAGCGGAGGTACCACAGAGAAAATAAAAGAGAGATGTGTCAGAACGACTCTAGTGGAACCTCAAACCCATAAAGAACGTGTTGAAGCGCTGAAACAAAGCATGAGAAGCTTGTTTAAGGCCATAAATTATCTTCTTAAAGAGACAAACATGATCGGGACGATGATGATCAATGAATTCCGGAGGCTGGACCATGAAAATAGGACAACGAGGATCAAGAAATCAATTGAGAAATGTATTCTAGACATCAAGTTTATGTAAAGACCACTGGTGCTGAACTACGAGGGCAAGAATAACACGAACAACGGAAGCCTTGACAATAGGGCTAAAAGTGTGGTGAAAATCCAAACCAGGAACCAGAGTAAATCCCTGGGCAACAAGACTTGTGACGCTCAATAGAACCATCTGCATGATATTTAGTACGAAAAAAAATCAATTTTTACCAACAATGTTAGTTCCCGAAGGACGAGACACTAAATCCCAAGTTTGATTCTCACATAAGACATCAATTTCATCATGCATAGTAGCGAGCCCTATGGTGACATAACAACTGAATTAAAACGACAGTTGGCGAAGAGACGATAAACATTCCTAACGGTACGAAAAAAGAGGTCGTGATGATATCATTTACGTCTGTAATCGCTCCTCGTGGTGTAAATCTCGCATCCAATCAAATCTTTGGCCAAGAAATGAGAGAATTTCCTCTACCGCTGGCAGGCTTGTTGGGTTGTGATCAAGGTGGGAACGAGCTTGTCGGGCCGTGAGCACGGTGGGAACGGGCTTGTCTTGCCTTGTGGCTCAAGGAAGGTAACGAGAACTAAGAGTAATGACGTACTAGAGAGATCGACTGGGTATCAGGGCTTCAATATCTTATCCCTAGCACGAGTTATCATGGGATGCAAGTCTTGAGTAGACTCAGCTAGAACGGGTAAAGGTGGGGCTAGGCTTGTCAATGGGTGGGTAAAATCCGGACCAAAACCATTAAAATAGTAACAGTTCTAGAACCGGAACTGGACCGTTAAATACCTGATCCGGACCCGGACCCGGACCTTTAATAATATTACAAATGGTTCTGGGTCGGGAGAATACCCATGGGCATTTTTGGGTCTGGGTCACCATGAGTATTTTTGGGTAGGTGATTTTACATGTATAATATGTGATGTTTTTAAATTTATAATTGAAATTTAATTTAATTTAAATATACATTTTATTTTTTAATTTAAAAATTAGATTCAATTTGTGGATACACTAGTGAGTGGAATTGTTGGTCGGAGGAATTGAGATGCGAGAGAAATAGAAGGGGGGCTCCAGCTGCGAGTGGACATGCCTGGGTTAGGCAAGGAGGACGTGAAGGTTTCTGTGGAACAAAACACGCTCATAATCAGAGGCGAGGGGAAGAAGAAATCCGATGATGACCATGGTGGCGCTGGGCAGAGGAGATTCGTGAGCAGGATTCATCTGCCGGAGAAGCTTTACAAGACTAACGAGATCAAGGCGGAAATGAAAAATAGTGTGCTCAAGGTGCTGGTACCCAAGATCAAGAAGGAGAAGAAGAATGATTTTTTTCATGTGAATATCGACTAAGTTAGATTTTATAATTGAAATTGAACTTCTAATTAATTTCGTAAATAAGAAATTTCAAGTCTTGTAATTTTCTAAAAGTCTAATCCTAATACCGATCCCAAAAAATACGAGATATTATCAAATATCATTTTTTTAAAATAAAACAAATTTCAAATAAAAAAGTTGAAAAAAAAATGATCGGTCTGGGCCGGGTTAGAACACGAACCGTACCTAGCGGGTCGGGTCGGGTCTGGATCGACCACGATCGGATTTGAATGAGTATGGAACCGGAACCGAAACTAGAACCATAACTTTAAATGGGTTTTGACCGGTATGGATTTGAATGAGTTTTGACAGGTTTCGGTCTGAATTTTACCCGCCCATTGTCATCCCTAGGTGGGGCATCATTCACCGGTTTGGAATGGGATTTGGATATGGTGCGCATATAGTCTCAACATCATCCAAGAGAGGGTGAGAAATAGCCAACCAAGACAGAAGAGGCAAAGCGGAAGCGTCAGCTGGAGAATGAGGGGTTGGATGAGACATGACCAACCCATTAATAAAACTAAAGATATCCAACGAAGTAGACGATGAGTAATGGGCCCGAGAAGACTGATTACAGAGCTTGTCAAACCAGACATGACGAGTTATAAACACCCGTAAGGAATCTGGATCAAGAAAATGAAATTATTTATATATGTACTACTATATCCAAGAAAAATGAAAGGACGTCTGCGAGGTGCAAGTTTGTGAGCAGCATAATCACGAAGAAACGGATAAACTCGACAACCAAATGTCTTAAAATTTGAATAGTTTGGAACTAACCCGAATAGTAATCAAAATGGTGATTTGTGATTGAGAACAACTGATGGTAGTCGATTAATAACATAGACAACTGTAGCGAAAACATCAAACCATAACAAAGATGGAGTATGAGCATGAAATATCATATAAAGACTCATTTCATATATGCGACGATGCTTACGATATGCACAACCATTTCGCTGTGAAGTATATGGGCAAGATAGATGGTGGAGAATGCCATATAGAGACATAAACTGACGAACACGAGAGTTCAAAAACTTTGTATCACTCTCTCTCTGAAAAACTTTGATAGAGCTAGAAAACTAATTACAAACAAATGCATGAAAGCATACCAATATGTCATAAAACTCAGATTTTGTACGCATTGGGTAAATTCGCGAGAAAGGAAACAAAATCATCCACATCGGCAACATAATACTTAAACTCATCACAAGTGGTAATAGGAGTCAGATCCAATAAATCACAATGAATTAAATTAAAAACAACATGTGTTTCGTCCAAAGTAACCAACAATCTCTTAGTTTTAGCCAATTTGTAAGATGAACAAATATCAGGAGTTGGTAACAAGGATGAAACACTAAAGTGTCTGTTTCAACTTATTTTAAACCATCAGTACGTGGCGTTGTTTAGACCAGACCCACTGTCCGATAAAGGGACTCAGTAACGGGCACGAGAAATATTTCCAGCCGATATACTTCCAACTTATTTTACTAAATTGGTCGCAAGAGAACGAGTTCGTTATATATTAATAAGTTGACCCTAAGTCGTATTGTCAAAGAAGGTTAAGCAGGACTTTATCTATGTTGCAGAACAGAAAGCAATTAAAAAGAAGGGGTTTTGATTTTAAACTAATCTAATTAATCTATCTAGGCGAATTAAATTAAAGAATTTAAAATACGAATTACCTAGGCGAAAATTAATAAAGCAATTAAATCCTAAATCTAAGAACCAAGAATTAAAGAAACTGGATTTAAACATGCCTTGAATTGATTAATTAACATGATCGAAAGGTTTGGATTAACGAATTGTGAATTAATCAAGAAAAGAACAAGAAGAAAAGAGATCATAAAGCAATAAAGAAAGCAGTAAAAGAACTCACGAATTGAAAAGGTAAATAATGCATTAAAGTACTCCGAGTTTGAATCACAAACGAATCCACAACGAAAATGGAAAGACAAATAACAGAATAAAATATCTAACTATGGTGTTTTCTCTCGTGGTCTAAACCCTAAAAAGTAAAGTAAAAAAACGTGAAGGAAGTCTCTGCTGAGATCGCGCGTGGAGGTTTAAATAGAGTAGAAAATCCTGCATGGGTAGCGCGCCCGCTGGGGGCTAGCGAGCGCTACCTAGGCTCGCTGGAAGAATGGCCGAAGCAGGGGGCTAGCGAGCGCTGGGGGCTAGCGCTCGCTAGGCCCTCTCTCTGTCTGTGGCTTGGCTGCAAGGGGTAGCGGTCGCTAGGGGGGTAGCGGTCGCTACCCCAATGTTCTGTCCGCCTACAGTTTTCAGGGGCCAGCGGTCGCTAGGGGGTAGCGGCCGCTAGCCCCCAGTTCTGTCTTGGTCCAGTTGTTTGGCCTAGCGAGCGCTAGGGGCTAGCGCCCGCTAGGTCTATCTTCGGTCAAGCACACAATTTTCCCTTTTCTTCGTCTTTTGGTCTCGTTTCTCTTGTCAAGGCTCGTTAACCATTTTTTGTCGATTTTCACCTACAATTTAGCATATAGAAAACCAAAACATCAACTTGAACAACAAACATAAGCATTATGAGACCAAAAACATAATGGAAAAAATTGAGATGAGGTCGTGAGTTGGGATGGAGAAGAAGAAGGAGTTTGGGGAAAAATTGTGAAGGAGAAGAAATGAGGAGGCGTGAGATTAAAAAGGCAGAGGGAAGGGATAGTGGTCGCTGGGGGGGGTAGCAACCGCTACCCTAGCGCGGATGATTCACGGACAGAGAGATTGGGGAACATGGACTAGGGGTAGCGAGCGCTGGGGGGTAGCGCTCGCTACCCCAACGCTCTGAGTTAGGGAACAATACAGGGGCTAGCGTTCACTGGGGGGGTAGCGAGCGCTGGCCCTTTACGCTGGAATAGGACAGAACGATAGGCTAGCGCTCGCTGGGGGCTAGCGAGCGCTGGCCCAGCTCTCGTATATAGCCTCTTTTTGCCCTTTTTTCCACTTCGTCTCGATCATTCTCTCCGATTTCTCCTGCAATATAGAATGAACGAAAAATAAGTTCCTTCTCCTAACTAAGTACGAAACAAAGAAACTAAAGCAAAAATTAAAATGAAAAAAATAACAACTATAAATAAAAGAATGCTTGTTTAACGTCATTAGCTCGACGGAAATAAGTGATCAATTAGAGGGTGGATCTTCAAGCGGTGTGGACTCCATCGTGAAGTTAGTAGGTCATCCCTCGATATACGGCTTCACGCGATGCCCATTCACCACAAATGAGTCATCGCCTCCTTCTTTACTAAGCTCTATCGCCCCGTACGGTTTAACATCCTTTACTACGAACGGCCGCTCCATCTACTCTTCAATTTTTCGGGAAATAGCTTCAAACGGGAATTGAAAAGTAGCACCTTTATACCAGGCTTCAAATTTTTGTGTAGAATCCTTCGGTCATGGATTACCTTCACCTTGTCTTTGTAAATCCGAGCGTTGTCATACGCCTCGTTCCGCAGCTCGTCTAACTCCGACATTTGTAGAGAACGGTGCTCCACTGCTTTTTGCAAATCGAGATTGGAGTCCTTGATAGCCCAATAGGCTTTGTGCTCCACTTCAACGGGTAAGTGGCACGCCTTTCTGTATACGAGACGATACGAGCTCATCCCCAACACGCTTTTGTATGCTGTGCGGTATGCCCAAAGAGCGTCGTTCAGCTTGGTTACCCAATCCTTCCTAGATGGCTGAATTATTTTCTCCGATATATTCTTGACTTCTTTATTGCTTCTCTCAGCTTGGCCCGACGTCTGTGAATGGTATGAGGTCGCGATCTTGTGCGTTATCCCATTTTTCTTTATGAGCCTCTCGAACAGTCTATTGCAGAAGTGCTTTCCACCATCACTTATGATAGCTCGGGGGAAGCCAAACCTGCACAAAATATTTTCCTGCACAAACTTGAGCACAACGTGAGAGTCACCCGTCCTAGTGGGGATAGCCTCAACCCACTTGGACACGTAGCCAACAGCAAGTAAGATATACTCGTACCCATGAGACATAGGGAAAGGACCCATAAAATCAATTCCCCACACGTCAAAAATCTCAACAACAAGCATATTATTAAGGGGCATTTCATTTCTACGACCTATAGTACCGATTCTTTGACATCTATCACACGAGAGATAATGAGCATGTGCATCCTTAAACAAAGTAGGCCAGAATAAACCTGATTGAAGAACCTTATGTGCCGTTTTTTGGCCTCCAAATTGGCCGCCACAATGAGCCTCATGGCACATCTCTAGCACTTTCGGTTGCTCCTCCTCCGCAACACATCGTCTAATCACTTCGTCTTTTCCGAGCTTGAAAAGGAAAGGGTCTTCCCAAAAGTATTGCCTGCACACATGGAGAAAACGCTTACTTTATTGGGAAGTGAGGTTAGATCTTAACTCGTCATAAGCCAAATAATTAACTATGTCAGCAAACCAAGGCACATGAGTAACACTATAAGCATGCTCATATGGAAAAGATTCGTCAACTATATCATAAGACGGGGGAGAAGGGATATGTTCTAAGCGAGAGAGGTGATCGGCAACGACGTTCTCACTCCCTTTTCTATCACGAATTTCAACATCAAACTCTTGCAATAATAAAACCCAACGAATCAGCCTAGGCTTCGCCTGAGGCTTAGTCAACAAATATCGTAATGCAGCATGATCACTATGAATTATAACTCTAGATCATATAATATAAGCACGAAACTTATCAAGAGAGAATACTACAACTAACATCTCTTTTTCAGTAGTAGTATAATTTATCTGAGCAGGAGTTAAAGTTGAGCTAGCATAATAGATCACACGCAAACTTTTGTCAACACGTACGGCACCTATAGCAGAGTTAGACGCATCACACATAATTTTGAAGGGGACTGACCAATCAGGGCCAACAATTACAGGTGCACTACATAATTTCTCTTTCAATGTAATAAATGCAGAAAGACAATCATCATCGAAATTAAAGGGAGTATCCTGAGTAAGTAAACGACAAAGAGGTTGACAAATCTTAGAGAAGTCCTTAATGAATCTACGATAAAAACCAGCATGACCTAAGAAACTTCTAATTCCCTTAACATCAGTCGGTGGAGGTAATTTTTCAATCACCTCTACTTTAGCCTTATCGACCTCAATTCCTTTACTAGACATGACATGTCCCAAAACAATTCCACTACGTACCATGAAATGACTCCTTTCCCAACTCAAATTAAGACAAGTTTCAACACAACGATCAAGGACACGATCAATTTTAGAAAGACAATCATCAAAGGAAGAGCCAAAAACAGAGAAATCATCCATGAAGATTTCTACAAAGTTGCTAATCATGTCAGAGAAAATAAACATCATACACCGCCGGAACGTACCTGGTGCATTGCACAGTCCAAACGTCATCCTCCGAAAAGCATAAGTCCCGAAGGGACTGGTGAAAGTAATCTTTGCTTGGTCCTCCGAGTCGATCGCGATCTGATAATAACATGACAAACCATCAAGAAAATAAAAAAAGTCATTACCAGCAAACTTATCTAACATTTGATCAATAAAAGGTAAAGGAAAGTGATCATTTTTTGTAGCCGCATTTAGCTTTCGATAATCGATGCACATCCTCCATCCGGTAACAGGTCTGGTAGGTACAAGCTTCTTCCTCTCGTTCATGGTCACCGTGATCCCACCCTTCTTGGGTACAACGTGGACTGGGCTTACCCACTCACTGTTAGCAATCGGATAGATGACTCCTTCGACTAGAAGCTTGAAGATCTCCTTCTTCACGACCTCCATGAGTATTGGGTTGAACGTCTCTGTCCATCCCTCTTCGGAAAGGAATCGTTGGCAAGCTGTATCTTGTGCATACACATCGCTGGGCTGATACCTCGGATGTCTGCGAAATTCCAGCCAAAGGCTAACTTGTGTTTTTTCAACACAGTTACTAACCGAGCCTGCTAGGCATCAGTTAGATCAGCTGAGATAATCACCGGCTTCTGCTTATTCTCCTCGAGAAACACATACTTCAGATTCGTATGAAGCTCCTTTAACTCCAATTTCTCTGGTGCTGGTGGATTGACTAACGGCATTGGTGGTGGTTTTGCGAACTGGGCCTCCAAATAGAGCTTCTCCTCCATGTCGGCCGATCCTTCAAAGATCTCCTCCAAACTGTAATCCTGCACAAAAGAAATTTCGGTCAGAGCATCAACCGAATCGATGAAAGAACAATCCTCAATAGAACTAACAGAAGGCATAGCTTTGTGCTTATGCACAGAAAATGAAACTTTTTCTCCTAACACAGACATCTGAATATTACCATTCTTCACATCAATCAAGGTATTAGTAGTCGCCATAAATGGTCTACCTAGCAATAAAGTATGATTACGTCCGTTCTCATGCACATCACCTATTTCTAAGACAACGAAATCCATAGGTACAATCAAACCACCAACACTCACTAGGATGTTCTCTATAATACCTCTAGGATATCTAACAGAACGATCAGCTAACTGTAAACTCATGCGTGTAGGTTTCAATTCACCTAACTCTAACTTCTTAAAAATCGAGTAAGGCATAAGATTAATACATGCACCTAAATCAAGCATGCCTGTTACAGTTTTACCATTCCCAAGAGCTATAATAATAACGAAACAACCTGGATCTCGCAATTTCTGGGGTAGAGGCTGCTGCATGATAGAGCTGGCCACCTCGGACACCATGATGGACTCATTGTTTGCAAATCTTCTCTTTTTGGAGGCTAGCTCCTTAAAGAATTTCAGGTACGCCGGTACATTGCGAATCACGTCCAGAAGCGGCAGATTGACATATACTTGAGACAGCATCTTATAGAACTCCGCGAACTGCTTCTCAAGCTTCTCGTTTTTTAGCTTGCTCGGAAAGGAAATTAGCGGCTTGTACGGATTCGCCGTTTTGTGCAACTGAGAGGCTGGCTGCTCTGGCTCCTTTCCTTTCTCAGCATCCTCCACCTCTTTAATCGGCTCATCCTCCGGCATAGCCACCTTGTTGTCGACTTGTTTGCCACTACGAAGGACAGTAATGGCCTGAATCTGCTGCGCTGAGTGCCCCTGCCCGGGTATCTTTCCGCTCTGCTGTTGCTGTTGCATTTGATTGACAGCTCCTGAGATCTGCCCGACTTGACTCTCGAGACGTTTGATAGTAGCCTCTTGAGCCTCCCGAGTCAGTTTGCTTTCTTGCATGAAGGCTGCAAGACTGTCCTCTAGAGATGGTTTAGGTTGGGCTAATCGCGGTGCAGACGAGAACTGCGACTGGAACTGAGGCGTCGGCGGCTGCTGATAAGGAGGTGGCGGCTGCTAATAAGGT
This sequence comes from Leonotis leonurus, assembly GCA_026898415.1. Taxonomy (NCBI): domain Eukaryota; kingdom Viridiplantae; phylum Streptophyta; class Magnoliopsida; order Lamiales; family Lamiaceae; genus Leonotis; species Leonotis leonurus. The sequence continues at coordinate 327,164 of JAPKLX010000105.1, read as the reverse complement.
GGAGGAGGTGGATAATACCCTGACTGAGGTGGGTAATATGGCTGCTGCGGATAATACCCCTGCTATGGTGGGTAGTACTGCTGTGGAGGTGCTCGTCCGACCGGAAAATTCAAATTTTGCCCTTGATTTGGCCCCTTCCAGGTAGAGTTATTCTGAGCTCTTCATCCTGAAGTCTGCTGGACTGGATGTTGCTCGAATGTCGGGCGTGGCGGGAAGCCTTGTGCAACATAGATTTTCGCTTCTCCTTCATAACTCATCTCTGCCATCCTGGTGCATTGATCTTCATTATGTGTCAGATCACCACAAATTGAGCACGGCTCTGGTGTGGGCTCGTGCTTTGCTATTGCAGGGGGCTTACTCATCTTCAACTCTTGGAGTTCTCACATTATATCGACCATCTACTTCGTGAGGTTTGGGCTAACTCCAATCTCTCGGACTTCCACTCTCTTGGATCGGGAGATTTTCTGCTGCGAATTAGTGGCAAGCATCTCGAAAATCTCAATTGCTTCATCAGCTGTCTTCTCAGATATATTTTCCCCAGCCACTGTATCCACCATGAACTGATAAATATGCTGCAACCGACTGTAAAAAATTTTCCAAAGAAGTTCAGGCACGATCTGATGGTGCGGGCACTGCTGCTGGAGCTCTCTGAATCTATATATGGCCTCGTGAAAAGGTTCATCAGTCTCCTGAGCAAACTGCATTATCTGAAGTCGAATCTGCTGCGTTTTATGGTTCAGATAGTACTTGAGCAGAAACGTAATACTCACCGCCTTCCAATTAGGTAACGATCTTGCTGGAAGGGAGAGATACCACGACTTCGCCCTATCCTTGAGTGAATAGGGGAAGCACTTCCTTAGCAGCTCGTCCTCGGTGATAGTCTGGAGTGGAATAGACTGGACAGCTGTACAAAATTCCCTGATGAAGAGGAGTGCGTCTTCGTTAGGTAGCCCGTAGAACGATGGAAGCAAGTTGATGTGGTTATGCTTCAACTCATAGTCCCTCCCCGCAGCCGAGAGCACGATAGCGGATGCGGTTATGCCATATGTCGGCCTGGCAAAGTCTCCGAGTTTTCTAGGGGCTTCGTCTTCCTCGGCCATTATGACTAGTTGTTCTTCGAATAATGAGGCGAGGTTGACAATGTCCCTAAATCGCTCCTCAAGCACGACTTCTCTTCTATTGATTTGTCAACGTAGGGCACCAACTCTTGTCTCAAGCTTCGGCGACCTAGCATACACAAACCAAAAGAAGATCAAACGCACCTTGCGGGAGCAAATGAATAAAATAAAAATAAAATAAAAAGCAACACAAATAAATGCTTTAAGACTTCCCCGGCAACGGCGCCAAAATTTTTGTTTCAACTTATTTTAAACCATCAGTACGTGGCGTTGTTTAGACCAGACCCACTGTCCGATAAAGGGACTCAGTAACGGGCACGAGGAATATTTCCAGCCGATATACTTCCAACTTATTTTACTAAATTGCTCGCAAGAGAACGAGTTCGTTATATATTACTAAGTTGACCCTAAGTCATATTCTCAAGAAAGGCTAAGCAGGGCTTTATCTATGTTGCAGAACAGAAAGCAATTAAAAAGAAGGGGTTTTGATTTTAAACTAATCTAATTAATCTATCTAGGCGAATTAAATTAAAGAATTTAAAATACGAATTACCTAGGTGAAAATTAATAAAGCAATTAAATCCTAAATCTAAGAACCAAGAATTAAAGAAACTGGATTTAAACATGCCTTGAATTGATTAATTAACATGATCGAAAGGTTTGGATTAACGAATTGTGAATTAATCAATAAAAGAACAAGAAGAAAAGAGATCATAAAGCAATAAAGAAAGCAGTAAAAGAACTCACGAATTGAAAAGGTAAATAATGCATTAAAGTACTTCGGGTTTGAATCACGAACGAATCCACAACGAAATTGGAAAGACAAATAACAGAATGAAAAATCTAACTATGGTGTTTTCTCTCGTGGCCTAAACCCTAAAAAGTAAAGTAAAAAAACGTGAAGGAAGTCTCTGCTGAGATCGCGCGTGGAGGTTTAAATAGAGTAGAAAATCCTGCATGGATAGCGCGCCCGTTGGGGGCTAGCGAGCACTACCTAGGCTCGCTGGAAGAATGGCCGAAGCAGGGAGCTAGCGAGCGCTGGGGGCTAGCGCTCGCTAGGCCCTCTCTCTGTCTGTGGCTTGGCTGCAAGGGGTAGCGCCCGCTAGGGGGGTAGCGGTCGCTACCCCAATGTTCTGTCCGCCTACGGTTTTCAGGGGGTAGCGGCCGCTAGTCCCCAGTTCTATCTTGGTCCAGTTCTTTGGCCTAGCGAGCGCTAGGGGCTAGAGCCTGCTAGGTCTATCTTCGGTCAAGCACACAATTTGTCATTTTCTTCGTCTTTTGGTCTCATTTCTCTTGTCAAGGCTCGTTAATCATTTTTTGTCGATTTTCACCTACAATGTAGCATATAGAAAACCTAAACATCAACTTGAACAACAAACATAAGCATTATGAGACCATAAACACAATGGAAACGAGACCAAAAACGTATAAAACAATGTCCTACTTTATTTAACACAGTGATAATAAAAAATGGGTCATGCCCCATGCTTAAATGTCACAAATCAACACTAACCTTTAAGGATTTATTATGAATAGCAGCAACTAAAGTCGGAACTCATCGAACAAGCAAATACTACCCTTTATCACACATTCCATCTACTAGAATTGTTTTTTGGCCCGGTTCTGCATCGTAAATAACTTATCAGAGAAAACAATGTCAGCATGACAATCAACTACTAATAATTTACTGATACCCAACAAGTTTTTAGTAATATGTGGTACAACTAAGACATCAAATAAATGCACACCCGGAAATAATTTAAAAGAACCAATATGTGAAATGTGTAAGAAAACTAAAAGTATTGTTTCCTTCAATATAAAGTTCTCGGTCCAAAACTAAAAGTCGAAAGTATTTTATAGAATTTCTGGATTTATGTATCCTATATTTAAGATGAGATAAACATATTACAATTAAGGATAAAAATATTTTTCCTAGATTATTCTTTATTAAAAGTAAATTTAAAAAATGTTATAAAACAATATTATTTGATGGACATTACTATTAGAATATTTGGATATTTATTTATGATTATGTAATATCTTTTGTATATTGGATCATCTATATATATTAGAAAAGTTCTAGTGTTTGCACACCTTTGCAGTCTATATTATGCACGTTGTTTCCTACAGTTTTCTTTCTCTCTTATTTTCTCTTTTATCTTCTCTCCATATATTTGCACAATTCAATCAGAAGAATTGGAGAGGAATTATAACACGTTATCAGCACGAGTCTCTAACAAAATTTGAAGACGGTGTTTGCCTTATGAAAGAATTGTGTCTTTCCTGCCATGTATTCATTAATCTTATAATTAATAAATTGAAGTACTTGATTAATTATGTTTCAATAAATCTGGATATCTGAATCTAAATTAATACGGGTATGCCTATGTTTGTTAATTTTTTACGTTACCACCTGCGAGAAGCATTATCCTTTTAGCTCTATTAGTTTTAGAATTTATTTTCTGATTTTGAAATTAAAATTATATTCGATTAAAAAGTTTAATTGACTGAATATGCTTTTACGATCATAGAAAAATAGATAATAACATGATTTTGCATGAATACTATTGTAAATTGTGATATGATGATTAGCTGCATTACCTAGAATCGCACACAAATCAATAAACTATTAAAATTTAATATTAGTTGTTTTTGGTAGATTTAAAATTCAAAAGAATTTTGATTAAAATGTGATATGAAAAGATTTTGTTGAATTTTTCTATAGTTTCTGTATTAATCTAAGAGAAGCTTTGCAATTCAAAATCGTTCATTGATTTTGTATGATTTCTATTAAAGATTTTGCATAATTGTTATGGATATTAAATATTCAATATTCTGTTGATGATATTTCTTAGTTGTACCCTATTTATTGGCATTACACCAAATTTGTTAATGAGTTTTGTTTATGCAATTACACATATTTGTTGATATCCTCCAAAAACATCGAAACAAAATGTGCAAATCGTTAATAATGTATTGATATTTGATGATTCCCTATGCTTGCTAATAATTAGTTATTCGGTATGCATTTCCTTTTAGAAATTTCCTTAAGCAAATTCAATTTAGTATTCAGTAAATTATTTGTTCTTGTTGATGTAAATAATAAAATTGTATCTGCATTGATTAGATTTATGAGAGAGAGAAAGACAATAATAATATCTGCGCGCGCGCACATATATATATATATATGTATGTATATATGGCCTCACATATTTTAAACATTAGATATACTATTATACAGTCAAGATACTGAATCCTTCGATAATTTAAATGTAGAAGGATATCAATAAGCAGGAATTTGATGAGCCCGCCCTTGATGGTAGTAATTATTTGACTTGGACTTTTGATTTTAAGATATATCTTGCATCATGTGATTTGAATAGATTGTTCAAGAGTCTTTCAGTACCTCTGCCCAGAAAGCGAAGGCTTTAATGAGTATCTTATTGAAAATGATCTTGTTGCTCTCTGGCAATCCCTGAATGATCGCTTTAACCATCAAACATCAATTATTATCCCTCAACCACGTTATGATTGACTTAATTTACACTTTCAGGACTTTAAGTCTGTGGTTGAATAGAATTCTGTCTTGCATCAAATTGTGTCACAATTAAAACTCTGTAAACAGAAAATTATAGATGTTGAATTGATAGAAAAGACTCTATCAACTTTCAATGCTAATAACTTTGTACTCCAGCAGTAATATAGGACTAAAAATTACACTAAGCATTCTTAGCTTATTTATGTATTGCTAGTAGCAGAAAAACACAATCAACTCCCGATGAGGAATCATAATGCAAGGCTTGTTGGCACACAAGCAATGCCTGAAGCACATGCTAATACATATAAAGGTGGTCGAGGGAGAGGTAGAAGAAATGCAAATTGGCCAAAACGTGGTGGACGGAGCTGGTCACACAGAGGGGATGAGGTCGTGGTCACAAAAATGTTGCTAAATTTCAAGACCACAACACAGGAGTCCAGAAGACACCTGATAATATCAGCACAACAAATGAGAATCACAAACTTGCTAAAGGATGCAAAAGGTCGTGGTCACACATTGGTCCCGCACTTGTCGCACCCCAAAATACCTTGTTGAAACTTATCAAATGATGCAAAAGGACGAGGAAGGCAAGGGAATTCAAGGCGAGACACACCATGCTAGTTTGTCTGAAACAAATTTAACTTTTAATCCTAATGATGATGACTTGTTAAGCTTGAGCTTGACGATTATGGGGATCAAGAGTGATCTCATAATTAATTAATTATTCAGACTAGTTAGAATTTATAATTAGTATGTTTTAATTAAGAGACTTTATATTTAGTATGTTTTAATTAAGAGACTTGAATAGTACTTTTGTTTTAGTCTTTATTTTCATGTTTATATGACATTTCGTTTGGATGTTTTTGGGGTCTTTTAGTCATTATTATTAATGTTCTTCCACATTTTTGCTTTAAGAATCATGGATATGAATATGCAATCCATGGAGAATACGAGTACCTTGTGTTTAGTGGATAGTGTTACAGCACGTACTATCTTAACCGATAGAAAATATTTTCACACTCTTACTGAAAAAAAGGGGGAGTATTAATACAATTGCTAATGATAATATTCTTATTATCGGCTCCGGAAGAGAATCTTTAATACTACATATGGGTACCGAACTAATTATATATGATGCACTTTTATATCCACAATCGAAGCGTAACCTATTTAGATTTAATGACATCTGACCAAACAATTTTCATATTGAAACCGAAACTAAGAATAATAATGAATTTTTAAGCATAACCCAAAATATTGGATGTCGAAAACAAGTAATTGAAAAATTCCACTCTTTCTCCTCTGGGTTGTATTATACCTACATTCGACCTAATAATCATGTTGCGTTAAGTATAAATTTTAAAGAACCAAAATCTTTTAAATTGTGGCATGAGTGATTGGGTCATCCTTGGCAAAATATGATACGTCGAATTATTAATAATCACTACAACAAATTTAAACATATACTACAGTCCATACACTACGGTTTTTATATCATCCGTAGTGTATGTGCGTTTTTTTGGGAAAAGACTACTCTTATAAAATCAAATAGACTACGGTTTTTAAAAACCGTAGTGTATGTGCGTGCTTTTTTAATACATAGACTACGGTTTTTATTAACCGTAGTGTATGTTTGTGTATTTTTAATACATAGACTACGGTTTTTAAAAACCGTAGTGTATGTGTATAAAACTATTTATTTAAGAATTAAAAAACGTATGATTGGGGAATTAAAAAAAGTCTATTTATTTAAGAATTAAAAAAAGTAGGACTTAGCGATCGAACTATTTACCTCTAGGTTGTAAGTCGGAAGGGGTGCCATCTCAGCCAACAGCAACACTTGTCTTTAGTTTCAAAGTTAAATCATAATATATAGACTAACCCTAAAAATCCCTAAATAGCAGCCTAACCCTAAAAATCTCAAATCCCCAATACTTCGTTTTTTCTTCCTGCTCGCGAAAACTGTTCGAGAGCGAACTGCTGCTGTAAAAATCTCCTCGCCAAAGCTCTTGAAAACTTTGAGAGAGAAGGTCAAGTGATGCTACAGCGTTGAAGGCATCAACCATCTTCAAAAATATCGCCCCCACGAATTTCACGGTTTGCTGATTTTTCCACTGTTTCTCATATTCAAGCACAACACTTATCATTTTTCTCTCGTTTGCAATAATGATCTATGTAGCACTAATACGCCAAATACATGGACGTATGGCAAAAAATACGTATTAAATACGCATACGTGATAAATACGCCAAAATACGTGTAGAATACGCATTTTATTTACAGAATACGTATTTAAAAAAAATAAAAAAATACGTATTTTTCACCCAAAAAATACTTGGTCAATGTATATTGTTGACTGGGAGATAAAACCCTAATTTTGCAAGCAAAACATAAAATTACTCATTTGGTATGCTGCTGCACTTCTTTCTTGCTCTCTCTGGACCAAGTCCTCCTCCGCCATAGCTCGCCGCGCTCACTCGCCACCATAGCTCACCGCGCTCACTCGCCGCCATAGCTCACCGCGCTCGCTCTGGACCAAGCCCTACTCCGCCATAGCTCGCCGCGCTCGCTCGCCGCCATAGCTCTGGACCAAGCCCTCCTCCGCCATAGCTCGCCACGCTCGCTCGCTGCCATAGCTCGCCGCCATAACTCGTAGGTATGCTGCTGCACTTCGTTCTTGCTTCTGCGGAGTTCTTCCTCTCAGCGGCTCACCATCTCTTCATTTATTTCTAATTAGTCATGCTAGGGTAATAGGGTTTGAGTGGTGTATTATTTTATAATTTAAATTGCTTACAAATCTTCTAAAAGCAACTGCCGCTTATTATTTGTTTTGTATTTTTGTTTTACTTTTTTGATTTTTATGTTTTTTGTGTAATATGTAGTTTAAATTGCTTACAAATATTGTAATTAGTTTAATTTTTAATTTGTAATTTTGTAGGGAAGATTACTGTAATATCAAATAATGTATTGTTTAGTTTAATTAAAGAACGTGCTTGATTTTCTTTAAGCAGAGGCCGATGAAGCGTGCTCCTAACAGGATCATCTTCTTCTTCTTCTTCCTCTTTCTGCCTTGGTACGTTTACTACTTTAGCAGCTTCTGTTAACTTGTTGAAATCCTCCATCAGAACTATAACTTGGTGGATAAGTTAGAGAGTTTGAGAAATGTAGATATCAGTCTTGATTGTTGTTGCATCTGTTGGTACATATTATTTACATCTATTCTCTTTTTTCACACTTGGTCTAATAGATCTACTCGAAGATGAATATCTCAACTTGCGTTTCCCCTTAGCAGTAATCCATTGCATCACAGTTTCATCTCCATCATGGTAAACATTTCATGATGATTCATTGTCGATTTGATTAACTTCTTCTTCTTCTTCTTCTACTAAACCTTCAATACTTAAACAAGCACATCAAGTAATTACACCTTAGTCATGACGTATATTCTAAAAGTATCTTCAAACAATTTCAGGTACTTCATATTGTCAAATCGGTTTATTGTTTTCGTTTCTATGCTGTTTGATATGATCCCAGTTTTAGTACTTTCAATTTGGTGTTTCTAGATCTTCATCTTTGTTTCTTTCGAATTGGGTGTTGATATTTCTTTGGTGTGGATTAGCTCTTCACTTTATTGCTTAATGAAGATGGTAGAAATTAGGAGTCTTCATTTCTTACTGTTCTTGTATCTGTATGTTTGAATATTTTTGGACCAAAATTAAGGTTATTTTGTTGAGATTATATGGGGTTTGAGTAGAACGTGAACATATGCTACTACTGAATTTATCTCTCTTTTTCTTTATATATGTATACGCTACCTTTTGCCCTTTTTTGCATATACTACTAACTTTGAATTAATTAATAATATCATCAAAATTAATAAAACCCTCATAAAATTAAAGTTGCACGTCTTCTCTTGGCGGAAACTTTTTCTTTCCTTTTGAGAGGTCTTTTTCGTGATTAATGTTATAGCTTAATTTTTTCTTATTTTAACATAATAGAACATATACAAGAGATCAAGCTCTATTTTTATATTTATTTTGCTTTGGACCAAAGAAGTGTTGTACCATGTAGTCATTTTTCATCATTGCTTTGGTTCAAAGCTATGATATTATGTTGTTGATTCATGTATGAACTACAGTTCTTGCCTGAGATAGTATGTGATAACGGGGATGTTTAATGAGTTAGCCTTGTTAGTTTTTGTCTATTTTGCATATGCTGCAAAGAAAGCATTCTGTACTTAGTTTGATTTTGGACCAAAGAAGTGTTGTACCATGTAGTCATTTTGATGTATAAAATTTGCTGCTCTTGACAAGAAGTGGCATTGAAGTTATATGTCCTATTCCTATGAGTAATTCCTTGCAATAATCATGGCATATATATATACTTGCTAAAATTTATTTTATTTAATGAAGGCTCCGAGGCAACCTGATGGGTATCAATGTGGATTTTTTATAATGCGCTACATGAAAGAAATCGTTGAAGAACTTTTACCGAGTGCTTCTATTTCTTTAAAATCACATGTAAGTTTTTCTTTCTATGTAGTTTTTGGGACTTATCTATATAAAATTTTATGGTGATATATGTTTTTTAATGTTTGTAGTTTGAGAATAGGAAATATTCTATTGCGAATATTGATGATGTGCGTGATGAGTGGGAAAATTCGATGATTCTTTGTCTGTAAGATGATTATATGAGGTATTTACTTTAATGTTTACGTATAACAGTTAAACTATATAGTTTATGTTATCATTTTAAATTGTCTTATTCATATACATATATATATGTGTGTTTATCTTTTCAGGTTGAGGTCAAAAGGTGGATTGATGCAATTAGATTTTGCGTAGTTAACATGCAACTTCAGTTTCGTATTTTGGATATTTAGCATGTACATTGATAACTTTGTAAAGAAAATGGATATAAACAAATTGTTGGGATGACAACATTTTGTAATGTAATTATCGATGTATTTTAATTTAATGAAATCTCGTAATTTTGTGATGACAACTTCAGGTGTGTATGTATGTATATATATATATATATATAAACAGGTGTGGTATACGAAACTGTAGTGTAGCTAGTTTATATTGAAGCATACACTACGCTTTTTGATAAAACTGTAGTCTATTGCTCAATCATACACTACAGTTTTGTTAAAAACCGTAGTCTATAATAAATTTTACACTACGGTAACTGTAGTCTATTACTCAATCATAAACTACAGTTTTGTTAAAATCGTAGTCTATAATAACCTTTACACTACGGTTTATATGAAAATTGTAGTCTATACTGAATCATATACTACACTTTTGTTAAAAATTGTAGTCTATAATAACATTTACACTACAGTTTTGTTCAAAACCGTAGTCTATACTAAATCATATACTACAGTTTTGTTAAAAACCGTAGTCTATAATAACTTTTACACTACGGTTTTTGAGAAAACTGTAGTCTATACTGAATCATACACTACACTTTTTTAAAAACCGTAGTCTATAATAACTTTTACACTACGATTTTTTAGAAAACTGTAGTCTATGATATATCAAACACTACGGTTTTCAAGAAAACCGTAGTCTATTGCTTATCAAACACTACAGTTTTTTCAATAAACTGTAGTCTATACATAAACATATACTACGCTGACATGAAAAACCGTAGTGTATAGTTATACATACACTACAGTTGAATGCTAAACTGTAGTAATTGACATGAATACACTACAGTTTTTCTGAATATACTACGGTTTTTAACCGTAGTCTATTCTCAACATAGATTACGGTTTTCAAACCGTAGTGTATACTAACAAGTATACACTACGGTACTATAGACTACGGTTCTAAAAGGTCATAGACTACGGTTTAAAACCATAGTCTATGAGCGTTTTTCTACTAGTGAATGCTATTGGGCATAATATTCAAACAAAAGATTTCCCTTCCTCAAAACGAATTTGTTTGTGACACATGTGTGAAGGGTAAGCTTATAGTACAACCTTCTCGTACTAAAGTTAGAATATAATCTCCTACTTTTCTTAAAAGGATCCAAGGAGATATATGTGGACTTATTCGCCCCGCGTCAGGACCATTTCGATACTTTATAGTTCTAATAGATGCTTCGACTCGATGGACTTATGTATGCTTATTTTCTACTCGCAATAATGCATTCGCTAAATTTATTGCCAAAATCATTGAATTAAGAGCTCAATTATCTGATTACCCAATAAAATCCGTTCGAATGGATAATGCTAATGAATTTACATCAAATTCATTTGATGACTATTGCTCATCATTGAGTATCAAAGTCGAACATCATGTTCCTTATGTCAACACTCAAAATGGTCTGGCTGTATCATTAATCAAACATTTAAAAATAATAGCTAGACCATTGCTACAATATTCCAACTTACCTATTTCTTGTTGGGGTCGAGTCTGCATGCCTCTAATTTACTTCAAATCCGATCAACTGTATATCATGATTATTCCCCCATACAATTAGTATGTGGTAAAGAACCAAACATTTCTCATCTGGGAATATTTTCTTGTGGAGTTTATACTCCTATATCACCACCACATCGTACTTCAATGGGCCTTCAACGCAAACTTGGGATATATGTGGGTTATGAATCTCCGTCTATTATTAAATTTCTTGAACCCATGATTGGGGATCAATTAAATGTCATGTACGCTGATTGTATTTTTAATGAAGATCTTCTCCCGACATTAGGGGAGACAAGAGCCCAATTTCAACAAAATGTTGAGAAATTTCATGGGATGAAAAGAATCTTCACTACTTAGATCCACGTACTAATTAATCTGAATTGGAAGTACAAAAGATTATTAATTTGAAATATTTAGCAAATAATTTTCCAAATGCATTTACTAATCATAAAGGAGTAACAAAATCTCATATCCATGTTGTGAATGCACCGCAAAGAATTGAAGTTCCAAGTGAAATAACTAAATCAGCTGATTATCCTCAACGCCAGAAGCACGTGAGACCTGTCGGTGCAAAAGATAAAAATTACCAAAAAACAAAGTTAAATAAAGGAATGAGATTGAATCAACAACCTCTTGAACATGATCATCCTGAAGATAATTCTAGTACATTTGCATGTGCACCAACTAATTATAATATTAGGATTGCGGAACAACTAGATCACGATATTATGAGAAATGATGAAAATCTGATTAATATTAATATTGAAGTTTCTATGAATTTTATAAATACAGGATAAACTTATAACATAAATTTTATTGTTGTCGACTAACACATTTGCCTCTACAATTCCCTATTTGAGAGCCATTGGAGCACTTCTTTATCTCGCAAATTTCACAAGACCTGATATTTCATTTGCAGTAAATTTACTTGCAAGATTCAGTGCTTCTCCCACTCGAAGGCATTGTAATGGTTTTAAACACATTCTTCGTTATCTTCAAGGCACAAAAGATCTTGGTTTGTTTTATCAAAAAAATCAAGATATGACATTGGTTGGCTACTCGAATGCTGGCTATTTATCTGATCTCCACTTGCCGAATCTCAGACTGGTTATGTTTTTCTCTATAGTGGTATTACTAATGGAGGTCTGATAAACAGACCATATTCACTACATCATCAAACCGCTCAGAGATTATCGTTTTACATGAAATCGTAAAATAATGTGTATGGTTAATATTATTGACACAATACATTCGTGAATCTTGTGGTATTCCAATGAATAATAACGTTCAAAATGGATAGTGGATATATTAAAGAAAATTTAACAAAACATATATTACCTAAGTTCTTTATCCACATGAGCTCCAGAGGAGCGGCGAAATTGCAATACATAAAATTCACTCCAGTGACAATCTTGCAGATTTGTTCACAAAATTTCTTCCTACGTTAACCTTTGAAAAATATGTTGATAATATTGGAATGCGTAGACTTGGAAGATTATTATCTTCAGGGGGAGCGAATATTCAAAAATAATTTTGAAAATTAGACGTGAATGTCTACATTACGCCTAGAATGCTATATGTTGTACTCTTTTTCCCTTACTAGGTTTTTTCTCAATGGGTTTTCTTGGTGAAGGTTTTTAATGAGGCAACAAATAATGAAAATATATATCTGTATGACATATACTCTATTCCTCGACTGTTTTTATCCCATTGAGTTTTTCAGCGAGATTTTTAACGAGGTATGTATATCATACAATAATGTCCAAGGGGGGAGTGTTATAAAACAATATTATTTGATGGACATTACAATTAGAATATTTAGATATTTATTTATGATTATGTAATATATTTTGTATATTGGATCATCTATATATATATGAGAAAAGTTCTAGGGTTTGCACACTGTTTCGACTAAAATTGTTTCGAGTCGCTCCCAATCTAATGAGGTCATCTAGCAATAATAAGTCAACCCAAGTCGTATTCTCAAAGAAAAAACTTAGCAGGACTATAAAGACAATAAAATATAACCTTCACCCATAGAACTAAACTAACAAAATAAAACCTACAATAAAGACAATAAAATATAACCTTCACCCATAGAACTCATAATGTTTTGGTTCTTGTTATGTCCTACAAGAACAAGAAAATGACTACTTCAATTATGAAAATACTTTAGCAAGTCTAAATTTCACATAAGAATGGCGTTAATTAATGCAAAAAAACTAAAAAAAAAATTAATGAGCAGCATATCCACTAGATCTTTCAGTACTACTGGCAATAAGTAATGTTCATGATGATATATTGATATTACTAAAAATTCATTCATTCCTCGACTTATATCCACATCAATCCAAATTTATGTTTGAATAATGAAACTTCGAATTGACATATCAGAAGTGCAATACTCAAATTAAAAAAAATATACAATAGCTGAAGCAAAATCCATTCCATACCTTATGAGAGCAAGTTGGCCTTATATCCACAACAATCCAAAAATTCAAATGCCAAAAATTCATTTTGCACGAACAAGTTGAACCAAAACTATTTCAAATAAAAAATATAATAGCTGAATCAAAATTCCAGCAATTCTTGACTGTAAAAGGAAAATTAAAACTGCAAAATGAAAAAAATTACAATCCGCCTTAGAAACCCATGTATTTTCAGATCGAGTGGCATAAACATACCTTAATTAGGAGTTCAAAGCTTTGTCGAGAAAGAAAAGAAAAACTAACAGCAAATTAAGAGTAGCAGATCGCTCCAACTCTAAGTTTGTTGTCATTCTCCCTTGAATATCGATAGAAACGGCTGCTCCACAAAAGGTCAAGGAGGGTTAGGGTTTTTTCTATTTTGTATGTTCAGATGAGAAGTGGAACGATAAATATGTAATTATACATGTTTATATATGTTTATATTGTTCACTAATATAGTCTACCAAACACAAATAAAAATTATCATAATTTTAAATTTGTCTATCAAACACTCTACAATATTATCTAATATTATTTTATTCTCTTTAATCTTGACACCTTATATAAATTTAATCTATCATAGTATATCATGTCATGCCTACTAAACAAAACCTTAAAATATAGACTATTTTCTATTTTAGGCTTAAGTTTAACATGTTGGCTTGTTGTCGATCAAATGACTTATCAATGTACACGACATTCGATTTTGTCATTTATATATATAATTAATCAAATCTTATTATATATGTCCATTCTTTCGAAAATAATCAATGTACACAACATTATATTTAATTCAGTTTAGCAAACAGCCCTTAGTGGATCCGTCTCTTGCATCCCTTACATTAATATTAATATGTTAGTGGTTAAATTGATATACCTATTTTGAAAATTTGCATGCATAAAACTAGTGGTTTTAGGGCAGGCGATTTCTGGGTAATGGGCGGTTTGGAGTGAGTGTTTTTAGATTTTATCCTGTATTAATTGAATATTTCATATATTTAGGGCTTAGTTTGGCATATGATAGGATAAGGTTACATAATCTTATAAAATCATGTATTTAGTAGGAAATATGATTAACACGTCGGTCCACTAGCTATTAAATAATGGCCCCGTGTCAAAACCACTATTTTTCTCCTACATTTTAATCATAATGGAATTATAAAATTAAAATAATCTTGATACATTATACAATTTTAATCTTATCATATTATATCCTATATTGGCTATCAAACATGACCTTAGTATCATAAAACTATATATGATAATTATAATACCTCATTTGGTACTCCCTCAGTCCCACTAAACATGACACCTTTTTTTCCGGCACAATTATTAAGGAGTGTGTATAAAATAGTGTGTAAGAGTGATAAAGGTGGTAGGATCCACACTTTTTTTAAGAGATAATTTTTGTTATTTATGAAATGTGTAATTTTTATTAGGACGTGCCAATAAAACTAATGTGTCAAGATTAGTGGACGGGAGGGAGCATTAATTAATATATACAACAGACTAAGCAATACATAATATTGAAATATATATTCATTTTCACTATATATCCAATGTGATAAGCTCTATATCATGATAACGTAAAAATCGTAATTTTATCTTGGCAGGGTTTCGGGTTTTCCCAAAGAACTGGTCATGTCACATTCACATGAATTTTAACCACAACATATACATCTCCATTATATTAGAAAAAATCCAATAAAAATTAAAAGAGAATATATATATATATATATATATATATATATATATTTCGACATCTCAATCAGCTTCGTTCACATGACAATGATACTAAACAGTGAATAGAAAGAAAAAGTAAGGAGTGATACAAAAATAAATTAAAGGCCCCACAAATTAGCATTCCTCAACCAATATAGCCTCCATGCAGGAGACAGCTTCACTTACTGCCATCCCATTTTATTTCTTCACCAAGCGCATTCATTTTACCCCCTACATAATATATATTTAATTTTACCACCATCACTTAATTATCCTCTTTCTTAATTAGTTTAAAATTTTTACCCCCTCAAACAGTTGATCCTTAATTTTACTGTATTGAAAATATGATGGGAGTAACAGACAAAAAGAAAATAATGCAGTAACTTGAAATAGCAAGAGCCTGCATGAGTGGCTGTCTGCCAAACGCAACCCTTTTACCCAAATGGAAATTAACATTGAATGCAGAAGGAATTTATCTTATTTACGAAATATATAGATATTTATTTATATGAAAACGGTTAAAGCTTGAGTTAGGCATGCAAAGTGGGAATTCTATTCGGTCCAACATGAAGGTACAATGTTCATATATGGCTTACACGTACGGAACACATAGTACGTACCTCATAATTACTCATCATAAAATTCTTGTAAACCAAATTAACAAAACAACCATCGATAGAAGAAATCCAACTAAAATCGAAATTCTCTTAACTCAACTCAACTATGTTATTGCTAATAGCTCTAGCTACATAGCTACTTACGTACTTGTGATCGATCCCCATCCAGTTTGCAGCCTTTCTTTGCTTTAATTTACGCGTTGGAATAGAAGAGGGAGCTCGTCGACGATGTTGATGAGGTTGTGCCGCCCGTGTATGACCGGTGCCGGAAGCAATCCAGAGAGATCCGCGGCGGAGATACCGCCACCGTCACCGACGACGACGAGTGGGGCCCAGAATCTGGCGGCGATCCTGTATATTTATTTATATGAATAATAAAGTTTTTAAGCAAGAAAGTGAAGGAAATAAAACACAGGCGCAGAGAAGGATAGGCCTGAATTAATTACGTACGTTCTAGGTTTTGGGAGGAAGAGTTGAGGGCGGCGGAGGTGGTGTCGGAGTGAGACTTTTCGTGGATGGCTTGCTGGGATTTACGGCGGCGGCGGTTGTGGTCGGCGAGCCTTTTGCGGCAACTTCTCTTGCCATTGTCGAATTCGGAGAGCAGGTGGAATCTGAAATAGGAAAGTTGATTAATTTATTACACGAAACAAAAGGAGTTATTGAGTTGTACAAACTAAGACACAGACGCACACACAAACAAAGGTCGTACGACTTTATCCAAAACCCAAGAACTCGATGTTGAGATGCTGGGGAAGAGGAATTCAACAACGTTAATTGCTCATCCAATTAAAGCCACAAAAGAGATTCAACAATTTCTAACATAATTCGTGCATATACCAAACTGGAAAACAACATTAATACTGGAACTGGACTAGTATTTACGGACGCAAATGCCCTCGGGATCACCCCACGTACTACGGCGCTCAATCATTAGCACCCCAAAGGGCAGTTTAGTCCGTTTCTTTAATTTATTTCCAAATTGGATAATGGATGATGAGCAGAGAAATGCAAAGCAAACATACAGGAGTGGTGCATGAGGCTGTGTAACAAAGAAAGACAACCTGCTGCATTGCTGGCAGAAGCGCTGAGTTAAGCCGGCGGCGATGACGGTGGAGGCCTTGGAGTGGAACTCGCAGACCTTATGGCGGCGGTGGTAGTGCTTGGCGTGGGTCAAGTCGGCGTTGCACCCTTCGGCTTGGCAGCGCGGCGAGTTCATTGAACCGGGTTCGAGGATCCTGGACCGGCGGTAGAGGCGGTTGACGAAGTCGTCCTCGGAGGAGGCGAAGTAGGTCCTCCCACCCAGGTTCAGACCGATTCTGCTGTTGAACTCGGTGGTGTTGAACTCGAACCCGCCCACCATCGGTTCGCTCTTCGGCACCACCGAGAACGCCGCCGGTTCCAGGCTCAGCATCGAAGGCGGCGGTGGCTGCTGGTAAGAGGAGCCGTAGGCGCGGGAGTCGTAGAAGGTCGTGAAATGGGTGTTGGAGTTTGGGGTTTGCAGGGTGTGGTAAGGGAGGTGGTGGTGGCTGGCGGCGGTGAAATGGTGGTTGTCTGGGTTAGAGAAATGAGGGGCCTCGGAGTAGTTGTTGGAGGAGTAAGGGTCGAAAAGGGGGCGATTGGGTTCGGAATCTTGAGGGTTTTCATCGCCAGAAAGCATGATCGGAGATGGGTTCCCCCATCCATAGTCCAACATTGCCTCTCACTACTTTCTCTCTCTAACACTGCCCCACCACGAAACCAAACCAAAAACAAAGCCCCACTTCACTGTTCACTCTTTCTGGAAGCAGATTTCAAAAACTCGCTGTAACCACAAAACAGATTAGTAGTAGATAAAGAAACTCTTCAAACTGCACATTATCTGAAATCAAGAGAGCAACTTTATAGATAGAGAGAGAGAGAGAAGGGTAGGGAGAGAAAGAAATCTGTCAGCTTTAAAGGGGGAAGATTGTGGACAGTACTAGAAAGGCTGTAAAGACTTTAGCTTTTTTTTTCCTCCTCTCTAGCTAGCTATTTCAATTTTGTGTTTGTGAGTGTGTGTTTGTGGGGTTTCTAAAGACTCTGGCTTTATGAAATTTATAATTTGGGGTTGCTAGTTTGAGTGGGAATTAAGGAAGATGTCGATTGTCGGGTGTTTGAGGGTTTTCTTGACACGACATAGGCTTTGAACATGTTTAAATTAAATTTTGAGGAAGAAAGAAACTGTTTGTGTGTGAGAGAGATGGGGAATTAAAAAGGGGGATCCAAATTGGGGTGTAGAATGAAATGAAGTGATCGAAGGTGAAGTTCACCTTGCAACTTGCAGGTAGCAGTGAAGTGGGCAAGTGGGAGAGAGGTATATAGTATAAGTATATATGGTAAATCAAAAACCTAGCTACTTTAATTGGTACAAGTAAATATAGATTGAGAGGTTACTAGCTAGTGTTTCTCCATTAATCTTGGCCAAGGACAATATGTACAAAGTGCTACTCTATTGTATATGTAATTCTCTCTCTATAATTGGCATGCATCTCTCTTTCATCCAAATTATATCAACCAAATAATAATAATCCTTTTTTATATGGCAGTAGATGGTTTTTTCTTTCTAGGTGTGGGTGTGAGGTGATGAGAAGAACTCAAAACCTGTTGTCTTGTGTGAGTGAGGCGGCTTTGCTCAGTGATAGCCTCTCTATAACTTGTGCTACTTAATTAAATGCACTTACTGTTTTACCCACCCCATTTCCCAATTTCCACTTAACCCCTCTCCTACCTCCTTTATCTATTTTGGATACGAAGGAACACAACTAAACTGAATATTGTCATGTTCGGATGCGTTTGAAAATTTGAAAGTTTGAATTTGGCTTTAACTCGGTTCGAGTTCTGAAAACCAAATTCAAGTTTGGTTCGATAAATAAAAATTAAGCTAGAGTTCATTAGATATTCGAGTTCGAGCTCATTGAAAAGCTCGTTTATTAAATTATTTTGCTAACATATATATATTTATATTAATTTGATAAGTTCGTGAACTAGTTCGTATATAAAGTTCGTCAACTATTTAAAGTTTTGGCTCGTTTTTAAGTACGTGAACAAGCTCGTTAAGAAAGTTTTGCGAACTATTTGAAGCTCGATTGTTAAAATCATATTCGAACATGTTTGAGAAAATTTCGAACCAAAGTACCATTAGACTCGAGTTCAACTCGAAAAATTATTCGAGCTCGATTCAAGACTTGAGTTCGGTTCGTTTAGTAAATGATCGAATTTCAAACGAACTTTTATCGAGTCGAGCTAAGAATAATTTATGAATGGTTTAGTTCGCTTATAACCCTACTAGCAATTTATGTATATATATTATGTGTGTGCTATTTTTTCTATTAAATTAGGAGAGGAGAGGTATCAGGTATATTCCTTTCTCTTTTTTTCCTACAATTTGAATAGGTTTTTAGTTCACATATATACCTAGTTAGGGTGTCGTTTCTGTACTTTTGTAATAGTGCCATAGTGGCTGTTCAAGTCTTTTACACTCGTTCATCATATAATAAATTTACCATTGTATTTCTAATAATAGGTCATGCGTCTTATCAATTTCTCCTTGCATCATTAGACATCTCAATTTTTATGTGTGAAAACAATTACAAAAATTCCATTTTCATATAAAACAAAACTGCATTTTATTGTGATTGATAAGTAAATTTTGAATGAGATAATTCATCGAAATTGTTTTACTGAAAAGGCAATATTAGTTATTACTACTGCAATCACTCATATTGTTTCGTTTGTGTGGATAGTTATCATTAGTTAATAATTAATTTACTTGGTTTAGTTTGGCCGAAACTAATAATTAGATAGCTAGCTTTATAGATTGTTAAATGATTTGCTTCTTGACCTTTAATTGATTGGTTACGTTGATAGATCGTGCACTGAATAAGCAATAAACTATAATATTGCTTAATATGAATTTTGTGGAAAATACTTATAATAGTACTTTATAGTATTTGTATACATATATATTATTGCTTAGATTCCCACACTGTTAGACATGAACTCAGACTAAGATTACACTTTTAATCATAACCTAATCTGGGTTTTCTAGAATATCTTCAACGATACCTGCAATGATTAAGTACTATAATTCTATACTACTAGGCTAGGGTCTTCTAGATATTCTTAATAATTATTATGTCATGAAATTCATGTCTAGGCATCTAAATATATTTAATTAATGTACACTTATCTCGTTGGATTATTTCTCTATAAAATATAAAAAATAGCCACACTTTATTCAAAAAAAGTGCACGACAATGATTTGTACGTACGCCATTTTTCAACATTACAAGACGGTTTATATTAAGGAAAATATACTGTCGTCGATGTATAAAGATGTTAGGTTACAACATTTATTCGCCACTTACGCAACAAAAAATTATCACTTGTAAAACTTATAGAAACCTATCTTATATATGTTTATTTTATTTATGAAATGTGGTACGTACGTAGATCACAACTCATGAACAACGTACTAACAAAAATTTCATCGAGGCTATATATACATAACTACGCCGTGGCCATCACCGCTCGGTCGCCTTAGTCGTTGTCCGGTTAGATTTTAGGGTTTTCTACGACCTATTTAAATAACATGACTATATTTTTTTATTTTAGTAAACAATACTTTATATGCATGGAATAGAAACAACTGAAATATTATAAATGTTAACTGAATGAAATGCTGCAAAAAGTATAATACTCTGTCAAACTTAGATTTATCAATGGATGGGTAAAATTCGGACCGAAATCGTTAAAATATTTACGGTCCTAGAATTGGAATCGGACCGTTAAATATCGGATCTGGATCGTTAATTAAAATATAAATAGTTCCGGTCCGGGAGAATATTCATGGGTATTATTATGTATGTGTCACACATGGGTCTTGCTAAGTTTTATTTATATAATTATTCTAGTCACCAATTCGTTAAAACGAATCCGAATTTCAAATAAATTAATTAAATATAAAATATTTAATAATGAAACTTCACTCTTATTTTATTTAATAATTATTAAAAAGTCACTTAAATATCATAATTATTTTACGACTTATATGTGTTTATTGTTTGGATACATTTATTATTGAATTAGGACGTACAAATATTCGTCTACGATCAAGGATGTAACACGAGATATTATAAAATATAATTTTTTTAAGATAAAAAAAGAATTGAAAAAAAAATTCTCGGGTCTGGCCGGACTAGAACTGGAACCGTACCTTACGGGTCGGATTGGGTCTGGACCGACTATGAGCGGGTTTGTACGGGTCTAGAACCGGATCCGGAACCAGAACAAAAACCATAACTTTAAAATGAATGGGTTTCGACAGATTCCAAGTAAAACCCACCCATTGACAAACTTATCTCAACTATTATTTATGCCTGCCCATTCTACGTTTTTCATACTTTGTATTGAATGCCACTCATGTATTGGTGATTGAAACGTAAATAATGGTTTAATTTAATTTACATTATATTTACACTTCTCACATTGCATGTGTGATAACCTAATGATAGGAGGTTAATGTTCGTTTCGGATTTAACACAATATATTTTTTTTTCCAAAGAGAAGAGCTGGATAAATGATATTCTCTCCGTCCCAATAAGTATGACACAAAATTTTTGAGTACGATTATTAAGGAGAGTGTATAAAGTAGTGTAAAAGTGATAAAGGTGGTAGGGTACATACCTTTTTAAAGGAATAAATTTTACTATTTTAAAAAATGTGTCAAGTTTAGTGGAACGTTTAAATAAAAAAATTGTGTCAAATTTAGTGGGACAGATAGAGTACTATTGTATAGGAACCGCATGTACTTGAAAAGTAAGGCATACACTATAGTAAAAGTCATATTAATTTAACCCCACTAACATATTTCGAGCATTAATTGGGATTAGTTCGATGCTTACATATTATGAATATTTAGGGCTTATTTGCTGCATAGTAGCATAAGTCATGATCTCTCGTTTATATTACTTATTTTATACTCTCTCCGTCCCATTTGTATTGGCTTCCTTTTTATTCGTATTAAAATAATAAAGGGAGCCAATACAAATAGGACGGAGGGAGTACTTATTATAATGATATTGTAATTAGCATAAAATAAATGATAATTATAAAATACTTAATTAATATAAAATAATCTTATCTACCAATGCTTAATTTTCAATTGAATTATTTTATTTAGTCGTGTTGTGTTGTACTCCCTCCTGCCCATTTTACTTGACACATTTTATTATTATAATATACTTATATGAATAAAAAATGTGTCAAGTAAAGTGGGCCGGAGGGAGTAGTATTTAAGTATGGTTGGTTAAAATGTAGTAGAATAGAAAATCATAAAGAAGAAATAATAAGGTAGCTAACCTTTACTCTTTTGGAAGGATGATTGGTGGCTTGGGTTGGGTCACCCATTAAGTGTTTCGATTGCATCCACAAATTAACTGGATGACGTGATATTAATATTTATAGGATAATTTTGTAAAATTAAAACACTTTGCAAATTGCAAAGGCATTAAAAAGATAGTGACCGTTAGGTCTGGGTCTCATGTACTCAGCGTTGACTCATTCAAACTGAATTCACAAATTCCTGAGTTTCCCTACTATATATGTATAGAGATTCAACTGTTTATTCTTTTCTTTATTTTCTAAAGTTGGAAAAAAAAAACACACTCACACATTTCATTTCAAGGTAATTGTTACGGAATTATCACAATTATAGAACACTTATTTTGAAATGAGTATCGTGTCATGAACTAAATTTACTTGTTGGATATGAGTTTGAAATAGAAGTGAAAAAAATCAGTCCTTCATGGAGTATATGATACTTTTAACAAACAAACCCCTGAGTATAATATATGTGCTTTGCAGAACACCCATTTATATTTTTTGTTTAAAGAGTTTCAAGTCTTTGGTTATATTAGATTTTTATAATTGAAATTAATTATGATTAAATTAAGTTTTAATGCTTTAGAACAAGTTGAATGGGAGAATAAAATTGTTTTCAATGATTTCTATGATACTACTAGGTAGTATCTCTTTTTGTTGGGTTTTTCAAAGAGTTCAACTTGATCTGAATATAAAACTAATAATATAATGCATTCAACTATACCTATATATAAATAGCAAAATCGCTCTTTTTCCACCTCTCTATATCTCTAACATAGACACACACATATGTTTAGTATAGAAATATCATATTTTTTATTGAAAGAACAAATTATAGTACATCTTATGAAACAACATTTGCACTAGAAAATTGTAATCTATAGAGACGAGACTTACTAACATAGCTCAAAAAATAAAAATAAATTCGAAGGAGCTTATTAATTATCATATAATATATATATATATATATATATATATATATGTGGGTTGGATCAAATAGAAACAAACACTTAGGTGTGTTGGGAACCCTGTGTAATGGTTTTGATGATAGTTATCGAAACAAACACTTAGATTTAATTTAAGAGTTTTACCAGCACAGAACGTAGGGAGTTCTGTGTAAGGAGTTGATCTAGTTATGTAAAAATATTAAGATATGTATTTAGATATGTCTTTAGGAGATCAACTTAGAATTAAGTTTTATTTAGTTGATAGATTACAGACTAAATTGTAAAAGGACAGAACGTAAATCACGTTCTGGTCCTATATAAATATGTATTAAGACTTAGTATTTTGAGATACTGCAATGTAAGGAACATAACATGAGTCATGTTCTGTATCTATAGAGCATCTCACTTAGACTAGTTCTGGAATACATTCAAGAAACAGAATGAAGGAGTCATTCTGTCCATAATGCAGAATGTAGGAAACGTTCTGTCCAGATACTATATTACAATGAAGTATCCAAATCACAGAAGGTGATTTAACATATCATGGAGTGATCTGTTCAGTACACAGAACATGAGGTGTTCTATGACATGCTTAAGGATAGATGTTCTGCCTAAATGGATCATCTGTTCCTTAGTACACTTTGGTGCCACGTAGTCTTCATTCTCATATATTTATTTTGGTAAAAGAATTTGAATACTGGGTACTATAGTCATACCTTAAATGGAAACAAAGGACGCATCGCTGACAAGGAGTACAATTCAATGGATAGTTCGTGCGCCAAAAGCATTCCAACGGTTAGTTTGTGAATTGAACACTACTCCTTCAAGAATTCTACATCAACGATCGGATTCAATAGCGCTTAAACTCTACAGAAATCCAAGCTCATGAAGTACTCAAGCATTCTACACTAAACTCATTCACTTCACTTAGCTTTTTCTGCTATCTAGAATCTCAGTTCTTAGCACTTAAAGATTTATCTTACGCTAGAATTTTCACCTCATCTAGAACTAAATTGTATTTAGATACAACGTACTGTAATATTTAATTCTAGTCTTCATATAGCCTTCAAGCTTAAGGAATAACTCTCTTCATTGTAAACTCAGTAAGTTAAAGGTCACGACCTTCTTCGTGCACTGCTCAAATCAAGTTAGGATTTGTTGTAGTGACTGGTTCTCTGTCAGTCTAAATAAGCGAGGAGATTTTTACAAGTTAGTGAATTACTATCGAGATTGATAGTCTGTGGACGTAGGGGTGTTTCCCGAACCACGTTAAACTTTGTGTTCATCTTTACTGTATTTACATTTTGCACTTTATCTCATCATCTTAATTTGTGTTAGTGCATAATCTATAAACAATCTTTTAAAGAACATTTGATTTAAATCAAAAAGGTTTTCATTAATTGAGCAACAGACTTAACCACCACATTCTGCACATTCTGTCTCTCATCTTCTGTGAGGACAGAACACTCTAAATAGAACTCGAAAACTTGAGTTATCTTCTGTGTTTACAAAACACAAAACCTGTCTATACAGATCATCAATCTTATGTGTTGCGTGAACACTTGTTCTATATCAATTAACTTGACAAGAAAACAAGAAAAATATACATTGATGTATTTTCCCCATACACCAATAGCTGCTCAATCAGGACCAACAAGGTGTTAAATATGATCCATTATAATCATTTGATTAAGATATAATGAATGTTTGGATCTCGTCTTAAATTTTTTGTATTCTTTTTGTATAAGATGTAAATGGTAGCGTAGTAAATTTAGATTATTTCATATCTTTTTTAAAATTCTGCAGATTATGTTTATGGCTGATATATATCACATAATTTATTTTATTTATTATTTTTAATATTTATTTATATTAAATTAGACCTAATTAATAAAGATATTGTGTAGAAAAGAGAAATAAGTAAAAATAATTTTATTCTATTAATTATAGTTATAATAATAAAACTTTAATTATATTTATAAAATTTAAAATACAAAATAATACGTATATATATAAGAGTCAAATAAATTATAGTCATATATAAAACAAATAAACGACGAAAATCAAATCCTAATTAACACGTAGGGATTAGATTAACATTTAAATTCTCCTCCATATATATATATATATATCCGTGCTAAACTGTACTATAGTTTCCCCAAAAACGTAAGTTGTTATGCATTTAACAAAGGAGTTAATTATACAAACTACCCAAAGAAGATAGTTAAAGACAAATAATAGCCACAAACATAATACTATTTAAATTCTAGCCATTTTGAATGTGAATTATCATAAATATCCTTCTACTTAATTGTATGAATGGTACGAATGGTATGAATAATATTCATTCATACGATTCATACGTACATACAGTTTAATAAAATTAAGTATCACGTATGAGTGGTACGATTCGATACAATTCATACGATATATACGTACATACAGTTTAATAAAATTAAGTATCACGTATGAATGGTATGATTCGATACAATTCATATTATTCATACTCAAAAATGTAAAATATAATTACAAGGGTATTTTAGTATAAGAAATTTATAAATGGCAAGAATTTAACTATTATTATATTGGTGGCTATTATTTGTCTTTTATAATCTTTTTTGGCTATTTTATATTTTGCCTCCTAACAAAGATACCCCATTTATGTATACTTTTTAACTTCGAAAGTAATTACTTTTAACAAAAACGTAAGTTGTTACTCATTAGTCATTACTGTAAAACAGAAAATGCAGATCAAATACTTCAAATTCCGGTAATCTTCAATGTTCTCCTATATATCTTGCGTCCACAATAATTTGGATGCAAATAATAATTTTTTAAACTCTCAACGTCTTAAGTACACAAAATATATCATTGTTTGATTACCCTATAAAACACAATATAAAAATCAATTTTAGAATGTACATATACGTGTGTATATATAATGGTCGACTAGTTATTGTTGAACCAAAAAAACTTTGAATTCAAATCTTACTATGCTAAAATTTAATTTAAATAATTATTTAAAAAAAACAAAAGAAAATATTGCTTCAGAAGTGACTGTATATTTAGAAAAAAAAAATCGATAATAATAAATATTCCTTCTGTCCCGTTAGATTAGAAACATTTGTTTTTTGATCGGAAATCAATATTTGTTTTATATTTACTTTTGGCAATTATGACCCACATCACTTTTATGTTGTAAAAGTTACTAAAAATAGAAATACGTATAATATAACGGGACGTCTCAAAAAAGAAAATACGTCTAATCTAGCCCGACATTCCAAAAGGAAAAATATGTCTAATCTAATGGAACGTCCCAAAAATGAAACTGCATCTAATCTAGCGGGACGAAGAGCATCTAATCTAGCGGGACGAAGAGAGTACTTAATAAAATTAATTAAATTACGCGTGAGAGTGCGAGCCCTAAAACAAATGCAGTTGAAGCTTCCCCAATTGGGGTCTGTACAATTTACTTTATGCAGTTTCTGTGAATCTTCCACGCGCACTGAAGGCGCGTGTAAGTGCTCTTAGTGGATCAGACTGTGTTGGGAGCATTGATTGTATTAGTATCCATCACTGCCAACCGACAAAAGTTTGGGTAATTTGGGATCTTTACTTCAATTATTGTTCATTGTACAATAATGTTCCTATTTTTTTTCTTATTTAATTAAAATGATTCAATGCAACAAATGTTATAATTGTTACCTAAAATTCTGGTTCATATATTCTGATTTCTCAACAGAGTCGACATCCAATTGAATGTATATTCCTATTCCGTTTTCCTCCAATATTTTTTTTTGAAACGAAACGTTCAATTTATGGAATTTAATTTTTGCCAACAAATTAGTAATTGCTTCAATGATTCTTAACTCTACATTATGTCGGTTTTTTCCTTTTCCACTTTTCTTAGTTTTCAAATGTCCATACAAAATTTGAGTGTTATTAAATGACCAAAATATGTTACATTATATTTTATAAAAGAAAAAATAAATTGAAAAATAAAATTTAAATTATACCTTAAAAATGAAACCCTAGATAAAAATGTAATAATTATTTTTTTGATAAATAAATTATCATTTTTACCTTTATAACCACTCACATATGTAACCAATTAGAATTATTGGAAACTAATCTTTATACAAAAATTCGTTTACTTAAATATTTTTCACATTATGCGCACAACACAATTTATACATTCGGGTTTATAAGAATCACTCAAGTACCATTTGCGACGAGTATAATTTAATGTATTTGTAATTGATATAACATATTATGTATATAAATTTTTATATTCTTGAATACTAAATCTCATTTCATATATTCTTGGATAATTTTTCGTTGGTTAATTAATGGAGACCCACTAGCTTGATGGCCGCCTATATTATGCCTTTATTAATTTTGATACATGACATGGCAAACTTTATTTCATATATAAATCAAGTTCTAGATTTATTTGTGTATATATATATATAATGTTTTACCCAAAATAAGCATTTTATGCCTTCGTCAATAGGTGCATGCCCCTCCCATCATGTTTTATTGACCACTTTATAAAAAAAAAAAAATTGATCGGAGAAAAATTTATTATAGATCAAAGAAGTAAGAACAAGGTACAAGAAATACCAGAAAATACAAAACAACCTAGCAAAAACAGAGATCAACTGTCTAAGGAGAAAAAAAAAAATTAATGGCAGATAGCCCTCCACATCAATCTCTACTACGTCGAGACCGCTTGTATAAATATACGAAAACGAATCAGTCAAAAAGGCTTGCAGCATAACCAACTTCTAAAATCAGAAGAAGAGGTTAAAAAATTGTAGGCTAATTTCCAACCCCACATTCTCAACTTGATCTCTGCGAACAATTTCACCCTGTTCCACGTACCTTGATTAAACTTACATTCGTTTCTTGCATTCCAAATAATGGATTCTTATAATGATGCTATTATAAGAATAACGTATGAAATTCAAAGAACACAAACATTTCGTATGTTGAGTATACACACTATTACATGCATTAGACAAACTATTATAAATAATGGATTCTTATAATGATGCTATTAAGAACGAACACGTACGTTTCTCATTGATTATCCATCAAAATAAAAAAGAACTTTTGTAATAATGTTGGAAGAATAACATGAGAAACAATAATGTTTCAAGACATAAGTCCTTAATTATGAAGGTTATTAATTATATTTCTATTTATTATCTATACATTCAAAATTTTATACTACATTATGCTTAAATTATGAATATATTAGTAGTAAATACTCCGTATATCTATTAATGAATTATGATTGTGATTTTCATATCTAGAACCCAAATAAGATAGGTTTAATGTGAGTTTAGTAACATATTTTTTAATATATGTAACAACTTAATTTATAATTTTAAACATAATTTTATCCATATATATTCAAAAATATTAATTAAAGAAAGTTGAAATTATGAAAATATAATTTTACATTTAAGTATAAATTTTTCTGAAATTATTTATTTCAAATTAAGTAGAAATTAATTACATAAAGGGAAAACATTTTAAATCATTTTAAAATGATTTAAAATGTTTTCCCTTTATGTAATTAACGTCAATAATATTTTCATAAATTTTACATTTTCAATTTAAGCAAATAATATTAGATTTAACAATTTTACCTGAAAAATAAAAATAGATGGATTAATTTTTTTTAATTCCAAACATAAATTTAATTGCTTCAATAGACATTTATCAAGATAAAAATTGTTGGTAAATTGGAAAAAGGGAATTTATCATTAAAAAAAACGAAATTCATAATTTAAAAAATACTATATTTTATTTCACTACGTTTATGGTTATGGGGAATATAAGCAGCATTTTATCTTGAATATGAATTTGATAATAAATAATTGTTAGATTAGTTTACACTTAAAATATGAAAAGGTTAATTTAGTATATATTAAATTTGAAAAATAATGAATTGAATATTATGTCTTAACACATTATGTAAATGTATTCACTCTCTTGGGTAGGGTTGATAATTTAGAATCGGGATTTGTGGCTTTCTCAGTCCCGATTCGAGTTGCAGGATTCAGGATCCCGAGTTCTAATTTTTTCAGGATCGAGATTGAGAAATTTGAAATTGTCTCAAATTCCGATCGGGACTAGAACCGTGATCTAAAAATTCGAAATAGTCTCGTATCCTGATCGATACTCTAGATTTTTTGAAATTAATTTAAAAATTTTTGGTCTCATTGCGAAGTTCGGGACCATTTGAAATATTTTTATTCGTTATCGAAACCGAGAACGAGACTCAAAATTTTCTAATTTTGAAATTTGGGAATTCCAAAATTTCAAATGGAATCGAATGCACACCAAAAATTACTTCCTATATTCCAACTCAAAAGCCCTAATTTATATTTTGATAAGTGTATTATAAGTGAGACTTTTAAGATGAGACGAAAGTAGTAATACTTTTTAAAATCGAAACTTTGAGACTTCCGTTCCGATTCTCACCCTTAATCTTGGAAAAAAAGAAAAAAAGGAGGGAGTAGCTTTGAACAAGCGTTTTTGATTTCGTTTTCAACAAAGGAATTACACTAGTATGGTAATTTTGTAATAGTATTCAATTTAATGAGAGTGGAGAAATTAAGAAAGAAGACAGAAATAAGATATGAACGTATCTACGTTGTACCGCGTATTGCTGTCTCCTTGTCATAAGCAGCACAGAGCGCGTGCCTACTCGCCTAAGCAGTTATGAATCGATCAGTAATCAACGGCTGTGATTGGCGCCACGACAGCGAGTGTTCACGCGTGGCAGAAACTGCGAAATGCGGTGGCATTTGGTGGAGAAAGGCTGACACAGACGTTGACTATAATCTGTACGGAATTCCTACTTAGTCAGACACCATTTCAGCCAATATTTATATGCTTCCTCTTTTATTGTGCTTCATATTTCCTTTTTAATTATATTTGTCTTATGTCTAATGATTCATAATTGTGTTTCATTAACATAATAATAAGATCATTTATAATTATCTCAATATATGTGAACATAAAGGAGTTCTGTGTGTACTAGAACTGCAACTGTGTTGGATTTGGAAAAAAAAAATACTAATTTAATTATTTTGACTTTAGCGTAAGGTAGGTTTAAAAAATTGCTAATTAGGTTTCCGGTACAGATTAAGTTTGCTATTGAAGACATTTTTTGCATTGACCACTTCAATTAAGTCTGACTAAATATTTGCAGAAAATGTTTTACTTTTTCTAAGAAATAAAACAAGTACTTGATTCTGATGTTATTTCATGTATGATAAAATCAATTTAGGATTTTATTAAATGACTTACTAGTATGTGGTTATCTGTGAGTTGATCAAAATGAATAGACCGCTCCCATCAATATCTTTTGGTGAATCACAAATATTCGAAAGTAATAAATGAAATAGGGCCGGGCCATGCGGAACGGGCCAAAATGAGAGAGAATTTAAATTTTCTATTTATCTACAATTAATGATTTTAATTTAATTTAAATATTTTCTGTTATTACAAAAATATAGAAGTTTTTTCAAATAAAAATTAATTATAAAGAAGATGACAACTGTAGATTTTATTAGAATGAATATATACTCCAAAATATTAAGTCATGTGACATTTAATATCTTTCACATTTTAATCTGATGATTTACATGTATGCCCACTAGCTATTTAGTATGCATCTTGATATTGGCCTTATCTATGATTTGAAGATATTAGGTATAGCTAGCTAAGATGGGTATGTTTATACTTTGTTTGCTAGGTTTGCGATAATTGTATACATATCATATAGTACAGCGTGTTGGGTTTCGGGTGGTAGCTTTTAATGTCTCGTCCTCTTCAATTCGAACCAATTTCATTAATTCTAGTAGTAATATATTTGACAAGAATAGTTGATTTATCCCCGTGGATAACAACTTAATATATGATATAGTATTATGTAGACAAATTATATTTTTTTTTTGATAAAAATTAATTAATTTTTATTTTACGACTAGAGTTTATTTATTATGGTATATTTTATTATAAAAAGAAAAAATATAGTCTTTCATATACTCATGTGATATCACGTGACATTATCATATTAGTCGCGAAAAAAAACACGTTAAGTTGTGTTGGTCGCAGGTAGGAGAATGATTCTATGTAAATATATATTTCATTTGTCTACAAATTTATTACTCACTTTGATCCGGCACGCTTCTAAAAAAAATAATTTGACTGAAAAGTATAGTATGTATTGCATGGAGTTTAATTAAGTCTCACATATTTTAATTCTTTAATTAGTTGAGTATATAAATGAAAGGAATCATTTATCAAAAAATGAAAAATTCGAATAACAAATTTATAAACAAACTAAAATTGCAAAATGAGTTAGAAATTGGTGGAATGAGGATAGAGTATTCAAAAAAACATTTCGGATCTCATAAAGACCAAAACTTGACTTTTTGCCTTTTCACTCTACTATGTTAAGTTAAAGGAATAATATCAATAAATCAAGCATAAATTTTCATGCAATTTTCAGATTTCATGATAACATTAACAATTTATAGATCAAATTTTCCTTTTCCCATATCTCTTTCAATTATAAAATATGTAAATTATAGTTGGAATGCAAATAATATTGACCCTCATTGAAAGAAATAATTTATTTTAGATTTTTGGTACTTCAAACGAGTTTGGCACTTTAAAAATAATCTTGTCTTTTGGTATTTAAAAATAATCTTGTCATCTTCATTTACTTTGGCTATGTTTGGTATACATGATACCATACTCATCTCAAGATAATTGCTCTATAATTATTTAAAATAATTATGATAATTATAGAGCAATTATCTTGAGATGAGTATCGTGTCATGGATACCAAACATAGCCTTTATGTCTGATGCCTATAATTTATGGGGGGAATAACTGACTCGATAAGTTATCAATTTCCTACATTTTCATAGTGTAGTGTTTATTTATTTTGAATCAAAAATCAATGTTACTTCAAGAAATTTATTCTATGCAAATAAAAACAACAAAATAATTGGGATGCAAATATCATTTTTATTGAAACATAGTAAGGTGAATCAAGGCTCAAAATTCGAATTGGTTATTTCAGATCATTTTTCATGAAACATAGTAGAGCGAATTATGGCTGAAAGTTCAGATCAATTATTTTTAATGCTAAGTATCCAATCCGATAACTGACGGTTTCAGATAATCGATATTTGCAATTTTTGGATAGCGGATCGATTATCAAATAGTATTTTATGATTTTTAATTAAAAAATATATTCAATCACTGATCAGATATAACTGAATTTTGAATTAAAAATCATATATTTTCCATTCTAGGCATATTTATTATGTTTCTAGACATTTTTAAAGAATTAGTTCACGTGTTAATAATTATTCAATATTTATTATAAAATTAAAGGAAAACATTAGAATATAGTAACTGATATTTTTTTAGATATTCGAATAACCAATCCGACTAACTGAATATATATCTAATAATTGAAATTCTTAAAACGAATAGTAAATTTCGATCAAAAATGATGCAGATGCCCACAAATTGCAGTTCAATCCTCCGGATCGCACCAAAGTTCCACCATAGGTGAAACCTAAAGAAATCGAGTTAAAAACATAAGTGGAAGAGGGAAATAGAGAGATGGAATGAATGAAGAAATGGATGGACGAAGAAATGGATGGAAGAGTGCAAGCACTACTACTATTTGTTGAAAATGAACATACACAGATGCAAACAAAAGATACAACAAACCATAAGAGTTGTGATGAATTTTGTCAGTTGAAAGCAACATGTTGCACATGTTGTTACTTATTAGTTTTGTGCACAATCATGTTGAGGGGGGCTTCTTCAATAATTACCCCCCTTTTATTTTTCTTTTCACACAACATCTACAAATTTATTACAATTAACTATGCCACATGCAATTCCTCTGATAAGTCCATTTCAATTCACTGCCAACACCTAAGCCAATTTTTTTCCTTTGCACATTTTCTGGAAAAAAAAAATATATTAATAGTTCATACCAAACAGCTGCAATAAAATTATATTGATTCATTCAAGTCTATACTAGTTTTTATAATATGTCTGATTTATGTTGTTAGATTTAAGTCATTGTCTTAATTCTGGTGTGAGTTAATGTTGAATCATCATAGCTTAAAACGTTTTGTAGAAACGCTTCAGTTTGTAGGTCTCATTATTTACCACCAAACTTGGGGAAAAGAGAAACACATAATTAAACGGCGTAAATATTAAAATACTCATTTTAATAAAATAAGTAAAGGATAAAAGTACTCATTTAAAAATAAAATATAAAACATACACATTTTACATGATAATATGAGGAAATTGATATGTGCTCATGTTATTCAAATTTAAAATAAACTTGAATAATATGAACACATGAAAAAATTTCTCATATTATCGTATAAAGTGAGTTTTTCTATCTTTTATTTTTAAATGAGTATTTTTATATTTATTTTATGAGAGTATCGTATAAAGTAAGTTTTTTATCTTTTACTAGGTATTGCACCCCGTGCTATGCACGGGTTTATAATTTATAATATAGATACTTAAAGAAATAAAAAATATTGTCATCCAATTAGGCGTGTTTATAAATAATTTATAATATAGATACTTAAAGAAATAAAAAATATTATAATCCAATTTTATTTGGTGGTTTTAAAACCGTAATCGATAGTACTCTTCTCAATTGTGACTATGCCGGGGATAATTCGGTTACAGTTTCAAAATTTGAGAACATAATCAACGATTTGATACAATAAATTCGATTTATTTTACCTCATTCAATTTCTTATTTTATAAAGAGTCGTTTTTTATTAATTTATAACAACACATTAAAATTAAAAAAATATATTACATAACTATTTAAACATATGTGTATATTGATAAAAAATCATAATAAATATACTTGAACTCATTATTATTTGTCGTTATATTTTGTTGTGAAATTTTAATTTTTTTTATATAATAATAAATATTTGACATAATTTTATGTAACATCGCATTAATAGAGCTTCTAAATGGAATGACCATTTGTATTTCATTCTATATTTCACTATTAAATTTAGTATTTAATTAATATTTATAATAATACATTAAAATTAATATTTTTTAAAAAACTATACTCATTTCGTCCCACTTATTTAAATTCATTTACTTTTCACATTGATGTTAATATTTAGTTGTAATATTTTTTGAAGAACATGGTTTGTGCTTTATAATTTGCTAAATAAAGAAATGTGTCTAAATAAGTGAGACATCTTAAAAAAGAAAATGTGTTTAAATAAGTGGGACAAAGTCAATATATATTAGTGTTGAATTTATCAATAATACAAATTGATTATAATTATTAGTATTAAATATTAAAAATAATTATATACACTGATCAAATATGACAAGATTTTAGTACTAAATAAAAGATTAAACTTAGATGTAAGAAAATAAAATTAGGAAAACATATTAGATAACATCGAAATTTTATAGTAAAAATAGATTGAGACACTATGTCTAATTTATCTTCATGCATAATATTAAAACATATTATAAAGAGTATTCAACTTTATAATTAGGAACATTATAATTTAGTAAAATATATTATATGTATAAGAATATGTATACATATAATTATTTTCAATTTACTAATGTGTTATAATTTTTTATATTAAATTTATATTTTATATAACATATATCAAATTAAATGTATTGTCGAGATCTTTAATTTAATATGCATAATATTGCAAATATTTTTACGAAGAAAATAAATAATTTTAGGTGAAATGTGTTATAGGAGATAAAAAATAATCTATAAAGTTCTTAAAATTAATAAGTTAAACGCTAAATATAAACCAGATTCAGTTGTAAATGTATATTATGATTTGTTTAGTGCTCAAGTTATCTTGTTGTTCTATTGGTTGACAATATAGTTTTTCTTTTGAAAGGTATAGAGATCAAATCCGGTTAAGGTTTATTTTTAAATTTAATAGTAGTAGTATTATATTTGCCATTGAAATTGAAGTTATTTACAAAATTTGACACTCAAATTGATTTTAATTGGAATGCTTCCTGTTTTATATATATATAGATATAGATTTTACCTATTACTCCTAGTATTAAATTGCGGTTTTATTTAAGTATATTAGTATGAGCCTAACCAAATCCATTCAATTATTCAAGAATAAACCAATCTCTAACTTCTTGATTAACCATTCCTTTGTTGTATATTTCTGTTCTCTAATCTAACAAGTGCAAAACAACTTATTTAAACAATTGTGTCGATTTCTGAATTCACAGCTACGACAAGCCCCAAAAGTACTTGTGTCCAATTTTCTATCACAGGTGTTTTATAAAAATAAAAACAAATCATCATCCCTATTTTTCCCGACAATTAATTCTTTTAAAACAACAATAATTGCGATTATCATATAAAGAAGAAGATAAATCATAAATGTACTGGCGTAGACAAGATAAAAAAAAAGAAGATATTTTTATACTCTATGATTTTTATCTTAATAAAGTTTTATGATTTTTGGTAGTTGGCACTGAAAAAACTGCAGACACGAGCATTTCTGAGACTACAATGTTTGGCCCTTTCCACAGTAAACCTAAAAGAATTTGTAAAACTCTAAATAAAAAATACCCAACTCCTGCCAGATAATTGCAGTAAAATTTGTGGCTGCCACCATCCATAATTGTACGACATTCATAGATTCCTTGTTAGCAATAATTAAATGTAGACAGGTTCTTAAAGAAATTAAAAGTAGAGTCGTGCTTAGCAACAACTATTTTTATCACTGCCCTGTCATTATCTCTCAACTCTAATAATCAAAGTAATGAAAGTGAGAATACATTGATCTTCGATTAAGCCTACCCCACCTCCTCTTCTATAATTCAAGTTGAATTATTGAACCTTGTCGCCAAGAAAGAATCATGTTTGCTGCAGTGATAGCCGCTGCTGCTGCACCTCCACGATCCACAATTCCTTTGATGCTAACATTCCATACACATCAAATTTAAGCAGCACATGTCCAATGCATCATGAGTTACATAGTTTTGCACTGTGAAACCTTTATGTGTTAAACTGTCCATTTGAAGAGTTTATTGTTCGTAGGCGATGTATTCTTTAAATGATAAGCATGTTTAGGTGTTCTTACGTGACGTTGGCAATCCCAGTAAGTACAACATGACAAATGATAAGCAAGTTACAGATAATAAAGAGTGCAATGGCTCCGGCAGTAGTAAGGTACGACACCACACTCTGTAGTTAGAAATCACATGGTTAGGTCAAGAATAACCTTCTAAGATAATTGAGAGCAACGCTAATACATCTCCTTTAAGCTGACAGTTTTGTGCTGGATTAGTGAAATGTAATCTCATCAGTAGCCTCTGATGATCAGAGGAAAGCTTCTTTAGTGGCTGTCTTTCATTCTCTGGTCCTTGTTCGGGTCATCATTTTGCAGAATTTAACACCTGTGATTGAAAGAAACATTTCGTTCACGCTTCTTTTCCAAATCAAAGGCTCATCAAGCATATGGACAAGGAATTACTTGAACAGACAAAAAAGAGAACAATGTTTTCTGAAGTAAGATTGGCTTGGAGGGCAGTGGAGGGCCGGAGGCGACAAATGACAGAACTATAAATGTCCCACTCAGCAAGAGTGGAAAAGTTTAAGAGAAAACAGTATCTAAAAGACACGAAAAATGATGGATGTTTTATTAAGCAACGTTTCCGTAAAGCCAACATCCCTAACTCTAATGAAATTTCTTACACAAGATGACAATAAATAATGGACAATTAATAATAGAGGTGATATTAAGATTTGACATGATTGAAAATGAGCCATGACTGAGAAGGAGATGGTAAAATATATCTTTCAATTGCTATTATGGATGTACTTCTCAAATCAATTCCCACTTCCTAGTTTCAGGGACAAATGTGCATGGACAAGAAAGGCATGAACACAAGATTGCTTCAGTCCTAACCACTGACCTAGATTTTCCAATAGCACAATGAAGAAGAAGACTGCAAGTCTGCAACACATATTTCCCATTCCTTTCCCTGTCTAAAACTGAACATTCCTCTTTTTCACCTTTTGCCTATACCATTCAAGATATAAATATAATTTCCGAAGTCGTGTCATTTTAACCTTTCCTTTCTTTTACTATTATTATTATTATTTCAATTTTATTTGCATACTGATATCAACAAAAGATTAAACTGAGGAATTGTATGCATCAATGACCAAGCCAATGTTTTAAAAAACGTTTTCTGCGTCGAGGCGTTTTCCCGTCGCCTCACGAGGCATAAGTTTCGAGGTGATGTGAGGCGTAACATCGAGGCGTAAATTATAAATTCACATATAAATTATAAGCAAACACATAAAACATAACAATTCCATAAAAACACATCAATAATATAATCCAAACTACTTATAAGTCTTAAATTTAAGTCTAAATTGCCAAATTAAAAGCAATAAGCTAACAATAATCAAAGCTCCAAGAGTTGGAGTCATCTGCACTTGTGGAGGGCGTGAAGAGAGAGCAATAGAGGAAGAGGAGGTGCAGACAGAATTGGGTGAGAGGCGGGAAAAGGGAGGCATATTGGGTGAGAGTGTGAGGGAAGAGAGCGGGGGTGTGTATCTGTATGTGCAATTAGGGTTTAATCTAATTTACGTCTATAATTTGTTTAATTAGATCGTTCATTTAAAAGCCAAATAAATTTAGGTTTTTAATTTAAAAGCCCTAACTATTTTAAGCTTAAAACACCTAAATTATTTTTAAAAAATCCATATAATTATGAACACAATGAGGCGTGCGCCTCACCTGGACAGCCCGAGGCGGCGCCTCGTAGGCGTTTTCTTAACGCCTCATTCTGTGGCGCACCTCGAGGCGGGTTTCACGAGAGTTTTTTTAAACATTGGACCAAGCTGAATATTTTCTCATACATTCACAGAGTGCCACAATGGGAAAATGGTATAGGAAAAAAAGAGTACAAAATAAATCTCTTCCCAAGATTTGAAATTTTAGATTTAGATGAAATCACAAAGCATTTGAACACTGCTGATAGTCTCTCCCATTTCTCATGTGGCCTTATGAAAAAGTAAAACACGCAACACTAATGTATATTGTATCATAAGCCCTATCAACAATAACCCACTTCCACCCATAACTACAAAAGATGGTGGGTTTGTCTCCTCGGCCCTGAATGGAACAGAGAATCTACATACAAATGTAATTACTTTTACATAAAAAGTGTGACTGGGAATGGGATACTTACAGATTCTTTAAGAGTTAAGACTTATTTGGTTTATCTGTTAATGTCACCAGAGATTTTAGCATACCAGGACCGATCTTGTCAGACAAAGCACCTTTCTCTGAAATAATTAATGATTGCTCTTTCACAAAGCTCTGGAGCCTTTTAGAATCAAAATCAAGGCGTGCTTGATCTACACAAAAGCAAAATAAAGAACTCATGAGTAAGTGAAACCCATTGAAAATATATGAAATAAAAACTATAAAAAGACTTTACTTAATATTATCTGCCGAGGATGACAGGAAGGTCATACCCCATAACATCAAACAACAGACAGACACTAGTAACACTATCAAGTTCGATAAGTAATCCATGAATTGAGGAAAAGCTGATCTATTTTGAAGCATAGGAAGTATCAAGCTATGCAGTTATGCAGCTACAAATTGATAAGAAAGGCAGAAGAGGCATCTGAAAGAAATGCTAAATGTCAATATTACCTTCAGTTAAGCATTTTCTAACACTCTTCCTGGTAAATATTGAGATGTTACTATAACTGACATTGGATCCTAAGTGATAACACTTGCATTCTGAAAAATCTAGTGATATGCAAAACTTCACATCACAATATGTATTTTGACCCACTTACATTAGGAATCAAGTTGATAAGGCCAATAATTATATTTGCAACGATATGTATGTGGCAATCTTTAGTTGATACAGATGATATCCCTACTTCCTATTGGTTACTTTCTCTTTGCTTTATGAATTGATGCATGTCTGTAGTAATTAGTAACGACTGAATTGATGCCACTATTGCACGATTGAAATTAACAATGATATATCCTACGTTCCTGACTTGCCACCCAGCAAAATGAAACTTTAATTTGCAGGAAGTATTTCTATAGAGCATCTAACGCAAACAAGATAACATAACACGTGCCCACTATTCTTATATCTCTATAGAACAAGAATAAGCAGATATCTCCAACTAGCAATTTCATGGACAGGATAAACATGCACCAGATAATTTTCAAGCAGAGAAAGAACTACCTTCTTCTAAAATGGTATGAGCAGCATGGAACGGTATAGTAGCAAAGGTATCCGTTCCAGGAAACATTAGCAATGTGTTCTCTCTAGCATTATGATTGCCACATGTTACACAGACCTCTCTCACAAGTGGCGTTGGATCGATATCCCGCATTAGAGATTCAAAAGGTGAAGGGACACTAGTTTTGGTCGTTTTAGCCTTCTTCCTTAGTGCCGTTAAAGCTTCCCTATTCCCATTCCTCGTTCTATCAATTTCAACCAACTGCAATTACAAATACCAACACATCAAATATGAAAATAACAATTGCAACTGTGATCTTACAATAACATTTAAGTCCACTCACCTCATGGCGTCCCAATAAGAGTTTTTCAGCTTCAACCTCAACGTCGATGAATTGCTCCAGGAATTTATTTTCTTCCATTGTTCCCCAATTCAAACAAAGAGCACGGGTAGGTGGTGAAGGCGACGAGCAAAGGCGGATGAGGCAGAGAGCACGGGGACGCCGTCGCAGGAGCAAGAAAGACAGAAAGAAGTGAAGGGTAGTAGGGAAAGGGAAGGGGTAAGAAGGGGGCGGCGTTTTTCTATAAAGATAAATATCTTCACAATAAAAATACTAATTAATTTTTATTATCTGTATTTATCATTAAT
Source organism: Leonotis leonurus (assembly GCA_026898415.1). Classification (NCBI taxonomy): domain Eukaryota; kingdom Viridiplantae; phylum Streptophyta; class Magnoliopsida; order Lamiales; family Lamiaceae; genus Leonotis; species Leonotis leonurus. The sequence goes on along the minus strand of JAPKLX010000105.1, from coordinate 286,934 downwards.
ATATAGAATATTATCATTATCTTTTTAAATTATTTTATTTGATTTTTCTTTTATCATTCTAATAAAATTTCGAAATATATATATAAATTATTATTTTTTTTTGAAATAATAATTGTGAAAAGGAAAATTTATAGAAATTAAAAAAAAGTGTATAAATTGAATAATATTTTATAAAGAAAATTATAAAAAATTAATGATAATGATGTATAAATTATAAAGTAAATGATGGAAGGATCAACTAGCTATACATTAATATAAAGAAGTTCAACTTTATATTGAGTAAATATAAAAATGCATTTCTAAATTTTATTTAGTTTAGAAAATATACATATTAAAATTTAAATATTATCTCATGTCTCAAATTATATTAATTCGGCTTTGTCTATTACGGTGTAACTTGTAAAGGTTGATCAAAAATATTTATGTAAATTTTTACATATTGCATTACACGTGAAACATAATTCTTTACAGCAATGAAATTCCTTAATTTCTTGATAGATCTTCGATTCAAATGAGATAACAAAGAAACAGATGGACATAAACGAATAAGCATGTTCTATGCGTTGTTACAACTTACAATACCGAGCAAGTACCTAAACTTAGCAATGAGCTAATTTGGGCACAAACGGTGCAAAAGTATCAAAAATCACCACATTTGATTACTTCCTTTGTTTAGCCAAAAGAATCTACTCGTCTTTCTGGGTTAGCTTTAGGCGATAGTTCAATATGGCCACATATATAATATAAGAATGTATTAATTGCTATTATATAATGTGTATCCCTAAATGTAATTATATAGTTATTGAGAGACTCACTTGCAATTACAATAAAGATTATTAAATCTAAATGGATGGATGGTCCCCAGAGAAAACAACGTAACTCAAATTTTATTCTTTCCCATCGGTTTAGAACATTCAGAAAGAGGCGTAAACATTCTCTGGAAGATCCATCAAGTCATCCAATCAGTCAATCCTCTACCGTTTAATTCAATGGTGTTTCCTGGTTAGTTTTTCTAATTAATATCCATTTAGTGCTTCAGATTCATGATGCTAGAGAATTATGTTTTAGGGATTTAACGCTTTTGTCTATTGCATGTTAAATCCACTTCCTACAAGTGGTATCAGAAGGACTCTATGTATGTTTATATGAGATTAGGCCATTAAATGATTATGATTCATGATCCTTTACATGATTTTATCGTTTGAGATATTAGAAATCATGTTTTATGTGTTCTTCCGCTGCGAACTTATGTTTATGCCATAGGATTCATGTTTGGGTGTTAATTCATGAGGGTTTATGTTGCAATCATGAGGGGAAGGGTTTAATTCATGTTTTCTATGCGTTTTATGTTTCGATTCGCCGTTTATTGCATGAAATTCCGACCATAATCGCATTTTCTCGCGAAAACCGTCACCTGGGTGACGAACAGCAAAAACGGCGACCCCACGCCCCGATCGCTGTTCTGGCGCCTTAATTTCGGCGATCCCCCGGGTCACCGAACTTGCTAGACGGACTCAGCGATCGCCGTTCATGCTGACCTCTTTCGGCGATCCCCGATCCTAAGGGGTCTTTTGGTCGGCGATCGCCCATGCCAGTGTAGATGCCACAAACCCACCATGCAAATAGCAAGCTTCTGTGGCGATGGAAGATCAGATTGGTATTACCAGTTTAAGCATCCATCAAATTACACATTTTGAAGAAAACAAGGACAACAACATATCCAATAATAACTAGTATTGTAAATGCATCAGAGTCGATGTGTTTCCTGCATTTTAGAGGAAAATCATAGATTTACACTCTTACAAAAACTCATAAATTTTGACCTATAATTTTCCTCAATCCAAAATATTCTTTCAGCTGTCACGATCTTCGCTGCAACCAGAGATCCCAGTCACTCAATCTTCGTCAGACGGAGGATAGTAGCTCGGTGGTAAAGTTTGCCCACAATGTCACATCTACGAGCATTAATTTGTTGGGAGAAAATATCAGCTGCACTTAGTTACAACTTACAAATCAAATCAAATGGTTGCGAATTATTCTACTCCTGTGAGTGTGAGAAATTATATGCTAAAGGTGGGTTGGACTTTTATATGACAATGTCTTAGACCACTATTTATAAATATTTAGCCTTAGGTTGGAAGATGAGTTGATTAAGAATTTTGTTATTTAATTAACTACTCCAATTAGAAGCCCATTTGCATTGTCATCATAACATATGCGTGCATGACTTTTCAATGCCATTTGGTACTTGGAGAGTCAATATTATGAAACCACGAGAGGTTGAAGCTCTTTAATTGTTGTATGTTTGTGACCATTATAAAGCTTATTTATTAAGTGGTCTTTGATCTTTCCTCATGGTGCTGTACATAGAATTCTTTCGGAACTCATTTGAACACACCAAGTATTTTGCACTCTATTCTCCTCCTTAGACATTCTCTCATATTAGTTTCAGGCGCTTCATAAGTTCGTCAGTGTCTTTTTGAATTTCAGTGTTGATTCCGAGAAGAACTTAATCGTTTTATCTTTGGGGACGATATGCCGAATTGTGAGTGTTGTAACGAAATAGGATAATTGAGTGATCGAAACAAACAGAAACGTAAAGAGACACAGATTTACGTGGTTCACCAACGTTGTGTTGGCTACGTCCACGGGCAGAAAAAGAGAACATATTTTATTATGATAGTGACGGTTATAGATACAGAATGCATGCCCTACTTCTCTATAAATAGAGTACATCAGATGGGTTGGGCCCAATAACACAATTCAACGAGACCCCCGTTTGCGTAGCGACAAACCCGATTCAAGGCATACTAACAAATCTCCACCTTGACTTGAATCTTAACAGACTTCTCCTTTCCTACCTCAGATTTGCCCTCCTTGGGCAACTAATAGCTCATGACGTTAAGCAAGTCCAAACAGTGTCGAAACTTGCTATGTGGGACCGGCTTGGTGAACATATCAGCAGTACCTACTTTCATCATCTTGATTCTTTGCTCATTCCTCAAAAAATGGTATCTCACATCAATATGTTTGGTCCTCTCATGATGGAACTGATCCTTGGTTAAACAGATAGCACTCAGACTATCACAGAACACAACAGCTTGCTCTTGATGTAGACCAAGATCACTAATTAGCCCTTTCAGCCAAATTCCCTCTTTCGCAGACTCTGTCAACGCCATATACTCTGCTTCAGTCGTAGACAAAGTAACTGTAGCCTGCAAAGTTGCCTTCCAACTTACAACAGAACCACCAAGAGTGAAAACATAACTAGTCATCGATCTTCTACTGTCAACGTCTCCAGCATAGTCAGAATCAGAATAGCCAGTCACAGAACAATGAGTATCACCTCCATAAATGAGACCAACATCAGATGTACCTCTCAGGTAGCGAAAAATCCTCTTCACAGCCTGCCAATGCTCCTTTCCAGGTTGTCCCATGAACCTGCTGATAACACTAACAACATGTGCAATGTCTGGTCTAGTACAGACCATCGCGTACATCAGACTCCCTACTGCATTAGAGTATGGAACTCGAGACATGTACTCCTGCTCAGCTTCAGATTTTGGTGCATAGTTAGATGTCAAATGGATATTTGCAGCACTTGGAGTATCAATAGGCTTAGCTGTAGACATGCCAAATCTTGACAAAATCTTCTCAATGTAGCTTTTCTGTGACAAGAAAAGCTTCTTCTGTTCTCTTTCCCTATAAATCTCCATGCCCAGAATTTTCTTTGCAGCACCCAAATCCTGCATATCAAACTCAGCACTGAGAAGAGCTTTTAACTTCTCAATATCAGACGGACTTCGCAGCTATAAGCATATCGTCCACGTACAGAACAAGGTAGATCATCGAACCATCTTCAGCTTTGTTGTGATACACACAACAATCATATGGACTTCTGCTGTATCCCAGTTTGATCATATAACTGTCAAACCTCTTATACCACTACCTTGGAGACTGCTTTAGTCCATATAAGGACTTCTTCAGTTTGCAAACATAATCTTCCTTCTCCGGAACTGCGAACCCCTCTGGTTGAGTCATGTAGATATCATCTTCGAGAAATCCATGTAGGAAAGCCGTCTTCACATCTAGTTGCTCAAGTTCTAAATCCTGGTGTGCAACCATTGCTAGTAACACTCTGATAGAAATGTGTCTGACCACTGGTGAGAAAATCTCATTATAGTCGACCCCCTCCCTTTGCGTGAACCCTCTTGCAACTAGTCGAGCTTTGTATCTAACACCCCCAGCAGCCGTGGTTTCTTCCTTCTTCTTGAAGATCCATTTACAAGTAACAATCTTCCTCTCCTTAGGCCGTTTGACTAGTTCCCAAGTCAGATTCTTTGCAAGTGATTCTATCTCTTCACCCATTGCAGGGAGCCATTTAGCAGACTCACCACCTGAAACAGCTTCTTTGTATGTAGATGGTTCCTCTTCCACCTCATCAGCAACCTGTAATGCATAGGTTACCATATCCTCGAAACCATACCTCAGCGGAGGCTTCACACCTGTCCTCCTAGCTCTATCAACAACAATGCTTCTCTTACGAGTTTCCAGATGAAACTCTGTAGTTTCAACAGTAGTATCTTCAGCAGTAGTATGTTGATCTTCTCCACCTTGGAGTTGTGATTCACTCTCATCGTGAGTGACTTGCAGCTCCACCTGTTTATCAATACTACTATAATTTTCTGCACCGATAGACTTCACAACAGAGTTAAGTATAGAATTTTCATCAAACACCACATTCTTAGTGAGTATAAATCTATTCTCAGAAGGTGACCAGATTCTATATCCCTTAACTCCATCCCCGAAACCAACAAATATACCCTTCTTAGCCCTTGGCTCTAATTTACCCTCACTCACATGATAGTAAGCAGTACAACCAAAAACTTTCAACAAGGAATAATCTGCAGGTTTATTAGACCAAACCTCGTAAGGTATCGTGCATTCAATGCCAGTGTGAGGTCCACGATTGATCAGATAACATGCCGTGTTAATTGCTTCTGCCCAAAAACTTCTAGCCAAACCAGCATGAGAGAGCATGCATCTTGCTCTCTCCAGCAATGTCTGATTCATGCGTTCTGCCACACCATTCTGCTACGGTGTATATCTGATGGTGTGGTGTCGAGCAATCCCTTCATCCTTGAAGAACTCATTAAACTCAGACGAACAGAACTCCAGACCATTATCAGTTCTCAATCGTTTGATCTTCTTCCCAGTCTGATTTTCTACCAAAGCTTTCCACTGCTTGAACCTCTTGAAAGCTTCACCTTTATGCTTCATCATAATCACCCAAGTCATCCTCAAGTAATCATCAATCATCGACACAAAGTACATGTGACCTCCAATAGATTCAACACGTGTCGGACCCCAACAATCCATATGAATGTAGTCAAGAGTCCCCTTGGTCTGATGAACACCCTTCATTGGAAACTTGCTATGATGAAGCTTTCCAAATACACAATGTTCGCAGAATTCAAGACTCTGCACTTCATGTCCAGAAAGAAAATCACGCTTTGACATAATTTTCATCCCCCTTTCTCCCATATGACCAAGCCTCATATGCCATAGCTTTGTCATATCCTTGGTCGAAACCTCGGATGATGTAATATCAGCAGAACCTCTCACAGTAGAACCTCGCAGAATATACAAGGTGCCACGTTTCAAGGCTGTCAGAACCACCTTCGAACCTCGACAGACATTCATAAATCCACCTTCACCTCTGAAACTGAAACCCTTGTTGTCAAGAACACTCAAAGATATCAGATTCTTCATCATCTGCGGAACATGCCTGACATTGCTCAAGGAGCAGAATACTCCATCATGCGTCCTTATCCTGATCGAGCCAATTCCAACCACCTTGCAGATAGCACTGTTGGCCATGGAAACGTTGCCTCCATCTATTTGCTCGTAAGTAGTGAAATACTCCCTGTTAGGACAGAGATGATATGACGCTCCAGAATCTAGAATCCACACATCATTTCTGTGTGACTGTTCATCTGCAACCAAGACCAGATCTTCTTCAGAATCCCCATCAGTTTCTGCCACAATTGCAGAACCGTTTGCACTTTCTTTCGTGTCCTACTTCTTCTTCTTCTTAGGGCAGTCATTCTTCCAATGACCCGGTTCTTTGCAGTAGTTGTAGATGTCTCCAGGCTTAGGACCTTTTGAACCTTTAAAGTTCGACTTCTTTCCAGATTTCTTATGTCCCTTACCCGTAACAGATAGCCCAGATGCTTTATTTTCTGTGGCAGAACCAGAAATAGTTGCATGTTGACGATCTTTTCTGATATGCAGAGCAGATCGGACATCTTCTAGAGACAAATCTTCTCTCCCAGTCATGAAAGACTCCACAAAATTTTCATAAGATTCAGGCAAAGAGACCAACAAAATTAAAGCATCATCCTCATCTTCTACTTTAACATCAACATTATGCAAATCTAGCAAAATTTTATTTAAATTTTCCAGATGATCCCGAAGGGGTGTACCTTCCTGCATGCGTAATCGGAACAAACGTTGCTTCAGGAGCAACTTATTAGTTAGAAACTTCGTCATGTATAAACTCTCCAACTTCGACCAGAGGGCAGCAGCAGTCTCCTGATCAGCAACTTCGATGATAACATCGTCAGACAAGCACAACATGATTGTCGAATGAGCCTTTTCTTCTAGGGTACACCACTCTTCATCTTTCATGTCTGCAGATTTTGGTTTTCCAGATAGCGGCGCCCACAAGCCCTGCTGCTTTAGTAACGACCGCATCTTGATCTGCCATAAACCAAAGCTATTTCTCCTGTTGAATTTATCAACCTTCATGTTTAGAGCAGACGACATCTCCGATTTACTCAAGGAAACCCTAACAGCGCGGAATTTAGAATCATGATCGAAAGACCAGACTCTTATACCAGTTTGTTGTAACGGAATAAGATAATTGAGTGATCGAAACAAACAAAAACGTAAAGAGACACATATTTACTTGGTTCACCAACGTTGTGTTGGCTATGTTCACGGGCAGAAAAGGAGAACAAATTTTATTATGATAGTGACGGCTACAGATACAGAATGCATGCCCTACTTCTATATAAATAGAGTACATCAGATGGGTTGGGCCCAATAACACAATTCAGCGAGACCCCCGTTTGCGTAGCGACAAACCAGATTCAAGGCATATTAACAGTGAGCTCTAGCCGGAGCGTATTTCTTCTCATGGAAAGAGACCTTCCTCCGACTATTATTTGTTCTATTATAATCTTCAAAACATTGTAATCTCCGTTTCTCGTTGTAATAAAATTTCAATTTATTACTTTCATTGACAATCCAATAAAAACTAATGGTTGCTACTACAATGCAACCAATTAAGAAGGTCTAGTATAGAGGTGCCCATTTGAATCAGAATCGAGAATCGTCGTGCTGGAACCGGAACCGTGAGAAACGGATCCGAATTGGAACCGTGTGAAATTCGGTTCCGGTTCGATTACGGTTCTAATTTTAGGAAGCAGCGATTCGCAGTTCCGAATCGTGGAACCGTTTATTTTTTTAAATTGCAAATTTTAAAAATATAATTTACTACTTAAATTCAAATACATTAATTTATATAAATTAATTCAAATATATTAATGCAATTTATTAAATATATTGATATCAAATATATTAATTCAAATATAATTTATTATTTAAATTCAAATATATTTATTCAAATATGATTTATTATTTAAATTAAATATATTAATTCAATAATATTTGTAAAAAATAAATATTATTATTATTATAATAATTAAATATAATTTAAAATATCTAATTTTAAATAATTATAAAAAAATCGGTTAGAATCGTGGAAACGAACCAAAATCGAAACTGTGTAATTTCTTAACCGGTGGTTCTGTTTGAACCGAGAACCGAACCGTGGACACCTCTAGTGTAGTTTTAAAGCACATCAAATATAATTAACATATAGATTGAATAACATCGAAATTCTTGTATATAAGGGGAAATCTAGGGGTGAGCATTGAGTCGGACCCGGACCGACCCGTTAGGACCGAATATTCGAAAAAAATTTAGAAGGTGGACTGACCCGAACCGAATAAACCCTCTAGACCGACCTAGACCCGAACTTCGGGTCCAGTCCGGGTTCGGTTCGACCCTGAAAAAATTAATTCATATTATATATATATATATATTATGTTCACCAACAATTTTTGGAAAAAAAATTACATAATTAAACATGTTTTAGTATTAATTATTCTCAATTCATAATAAAAATATAAATTAAAAATCAATTCATAACATAATAATTTATTAATCCAATCCAAGTTCATAAATAAAAATAAGTGTAAAAAATATTATATATATTTCTTATTAAATATATATAAATATTAAGGCTCCATTTGGTAGAGCAGCTGTAGTTAACTTTTGTTTAAGTAACTAGTCATATTTTTGGGCCGTTGCTATAAACATGGCCTGTGGAAATGGGCTGGATGAAGATGGTTAATAAACCCTCCTTCCCCTGATATTAAATCGGAACATTTTTGTTCTCAAAAATACCCTTCCACATTTCGGTTTTGAATTATATTTTTCTCCAGACGATAGAAAGCAGACGAGAAGTTCTCAGCGTTCCTTCGAAGAAGAAGAGACTACTTCCTTTGCAAATCTCACTCTCCCTTCGAATTAGGTTTGCTTGAATATCTTTCCTTCTCCACCGAAATGGTTTGCTTGAATATCTTTCCTTCTCAATGTGAAAGTGGTTTGCTTGAATATCTTTCCTTCTCCACCGAAATTGCTTATTTAGGAGTTTGGAAGAGAGATTCAAATTGATAAGGAGCATCGGCAAGGAGTGCATACAGGAGGACGAATTAGAGAAATTGTTGGCGAACAAGTCTCATATTATTTGCTACGATGGATTCGGGAAGAATGCATATTGCTCAGGTTTGTGAATTGTGAATTTAGTCGTTGGTCTTTAATTTTGGATTCTTTGATTTAGTTGGTGTCTCTTTGATTTAGTCTTTGATTTTTGTTACAGAAAAAGTTTAATTTGGAGTCTTTATTTTGCCTGTATGCAAATTATGAAAAAACTTTAATTTTGGAGTCTTTGATTTTTGTTGCCTTGTTATGCTATCATGTATTTTATTCCATAATAGATGCTTATGCTTTGCTGTTGTATACTTTGGAATGTATTTTTGCAGTAAAGCATAAGCATGATATCTTTGGTGTTGAAATGTATATATGTTTGTGATTGTTAATAATGAGTGATGGAAGATGCAAATACATATGCAGGGAGTTATGTATATATGTTTGTGATTTCAGTTGAGTCCGTATCTTAAAATCGAAGTGGGTCGAGGTGGATTTGTGCATAGTTTATCCCATTGTTCGGCGTCTCCGAATTTTTTTCATAGTGCGTTGCCTCCGATATTGAATGTTTTATATATTTATGGAACCCTGGCCTTTTATTTTGTGAAACCAGATGATGACCCGAAGACATGGGAGGAGAATGTTTTAGTCGAAGAACATATTGAGATTGATGGAGTACAGAGCTTGCTTTCTTCTATTTTGGTTGAAGAAGGTTCTATAGCATCAGATGGGCTTCGAGCCACCGAATGGCCTTCTGTGAAATGCCATGTTGGTTGGAAAGTGATCGAGTCAAGCTGCTGGCAGTAAAGGATAAAATGGCAAAACTTGAGCATGAGGTAAAGGATATCAATGATCAAATAATGGAGCACATGGGCAAGAGAAGTAAGTTAATGGAAGAAATGCAGGTTATAAACGGTCCTTTAAGGAGGCTGCAAAAACATGGAAGGAGATTGATGTACACATGGAACGAGATTGATGGTTGGCATCATGGGGCCTAGATAGTGGGATTAATTTTATGAATACAATGAATATTGTATCAATTTGATTGTTAATAATATGTTTTCAGCTGTTAAACAGCTGCATTTTCTCATACAGAGGTTTTCAGGGTAGACTTTATTCTGGCACGTAATTTTAGCCATGGGATTTCTTGATTATGCGAGCAAGTCCTTTGCTCGTAAGTTTGGGTTTTTATGTGTATGATTCTTAGGTAGGAGAGTGATTGTGAGCTTCAATATAGTTGTCAAATGAACATGAGCAATATGTACCAAAAAAATAAAATAATATGAGAATTAGTGCAACTAATTTTTGAATGTAGTGCTAATCTGATTGTTAATTGTTCCCAGGTGTTAAACAGTGGCTTTGGCATATACAGAGGTTTTCAGTATAGGCTTTATTTAATCTCCCATTTTTGTGTAGAAATATTTGGATATATGTTTGATTATAGAGTTTATATTTACTAATACATGTTTGATTATAGAGTTTATAGCTTAATGGTTTGATAATAGAGTTATTTATAATAAAAGAAAATATAATATAAGTTTAAAAGAAAATAAATTTGAGTTGGTTATAATAAAATTTGAAAGAAAAAAAATTAAAATTATTTTATATATTATAATTTTTATTTTATAAAAATATAGAAGAAAATAAGTGAGAATGATGTGTTAAAATTATATTTTATATGATATGACATCTTCATAATATAAAAAAGAAAGTTAAAGAGCAGATTTGTAATAGCATCACTTTATCTAAAATTTAAACCATCCTACCAAACAACTTATAAATTTTATCTAAAGTTTTATCTTGTCTATCAAACAAATCTCCATATTATAATTAAACTCTCATTTCCTAACTCACTCTATTATTTTTATCATATCCTCCTATATCATAACCACCCTACCAAATGGAGCCTAAAAATATTATATATATATATATATATTTTTTATTAAAAATAAAAAATAATATTTTTTTATTTGTATGAGTCGGTTCTTGATCTAACGGGTTTGAACATGTTTATTTCACTGGTCCTAAAAAATGACTCAATCCGGACGATTGCTATAGATGGATCGGTACTAATCTGGACCGAACCCGATTTTACGGGCCCGGTTTGGGTTTGCTCATCCCTAGGAAAATTCATAGTGAATTTGTTTTTTTTTAAAAAGTAAAAGATGGAAAGGAAAATGAAGAAGAAATCGCATGTGTACGCACCGCAGCCGGGGGTGATTTCCTGCTACGATATCTGGTCTCTGGTGAGCTTCACGTATGTCCCTTCGGCCATCTCTTTCAGTCAATTAACATCTCTCATCATTTCTTCAAGATGTATACCGCAAGCACAAAAAATATAATCTGCACACGTAGCCTGGGCCCACATGTCATTTATATTAATAATAAATTTTTTGATAAATTTTTTTATTATTTTTCTTTTCCATTATAATATTAATCAAGATATAATTGAATATAAATAAATAAACAAAAATAATGAAAGTGTTGCAAGTTGTTCGGAACTGTCTCATACACATATATTAATATTACTACCATGTGACCTCCTTTTTAATTTTTTGACTAAATTATCTTTTTAAGTTTTAATTCAATGCGAAGTGTATAATTGTGTCTATCATCTATGTAATATATATTAAAATTCAAAATCAGTTAATTTATGTCATAACTTGCATAGTTTTAATGACATGGATATTCTTTTTAATGTTTGTTGGATTGGGTGAGTTCAAATTCACACCATAATTAGGGGTGAGTGATTCGGTTCGGTAATCGAACCGAAAAAATAATGAAAATTGAAAAAAAATCGAATCGAAAAATGTAAAATCGAAACCGAACCGAAAAAAACAAAATTGAAATTTTTGGTTTGGTTTCAGTAAAAATTTGAAAAAACCGAACTTGAAAATATTAATAAAATAATATATTTAATAATTAATATTTAATATATATTTGTATATTTAATAATTAATCTTAAATAAAAAATAATTTAATAAGTAATATTAAATAAATAATTATTATATAATATGTTTCAGTTCAGTTTTTGGTATTTCGGTTTTTTTTGATACGAAAACTGAAACCAAATCGAAAAATCGAAAATTCATAAAATAAAAACTGAAAGCGAACCGAATTTATCGATTCTGAAAGAAAACTTGAAAAAGGTGTAGACATATTCATGAAAATGGAAGTCACAGCAATAGCTTAATTAGGATTTCATATATTTTTCTACATAGGCAATACATAAGTAGATAGAGTATTTATAGAAGGGCTACTAAACCCTAGCAATACAAGCAAACAAAATACCATAACAAACACAGTATAACAACCTACTGTAAAGCTATTGTGCTATTGCTTTTGCTAACGTACAAAGCTGCAATTCATGCAGCTACATTGACCATGACAAGTACTCGTGCTCTCTCATGCTTATTTGTCTTGCATGGTTTAGTTAGCACATATTTCCAGCTCCTTCCTTGAACTTTCCAACTCTTGGTTTGATCCGAAACTTGAGCGCAACATGTTGTAGCATCATCTTCAACACTTCCCCTCCATTCAAGCAAGACTAGATCACAGACCCCAAGTTTATTTCTAAGTCTCGAGAAGAATTGCAAACTGAGCGGTTTAGTGAATACATCAGCTACTTGATTCAATGTTGGTACATGCATGAGTAGAATTTGTTTAGCTGCAACTTTATCTTTGACAAAATGAATGTCCAATTCTATATGTTTAGTGTGAGCATGCAGCACGGGATTGGAAGCCAAAGCTATGTGCTAAGATTATCAACCCAAATGATAGGTGGTGTTGTAATCTTAATCCCAAGTTCCTGTAACACATAACCAATCCAAGTGACTTATGTAGTTGCATGAGCAAGACTCTTATATTCTATTTTTGTACTAGACCTTGAAACTAGGAGTTGCTTCTTCTAACACCAAGACACCAAGTTGTTGCCTAAATAAACTCAATGACAAGAAACTGATCGCCTATCATCCAAATCAGAGGCCCAATCTGAATATGAAAACGTTATGATGGCAAAAGAAGATTTCTGAATATGTATTCCATGATCTGCAGAACCAGCTAGATACCTTAAAATCCGTTTCACAGCTCTCCAATGTGTATCTAGTGGACAACTCATGTATTGACTAACTTTATTCACACTAAAATTGATTTCGAGTCTGGTAATGGTGACATATTGCAGCGTAACAACAGTGCTTCTGTATAACTGTCCATCAATGGTAGGCTGCCCATCATATTTAGATAACTTACAAGAATAAACCATTGGTGTTGAAGATCATTTAGCTTCTTCCATGTGAACTCTCTTGAGCATATCTTTGATGTAGGAACCCTGACTAAGATGCAGTCCTCAACTGTTTTGGATATTTGGATCCCTAGGAAATGATCCACTTCCCCAAGATCATTGAGGGAAAAATGTTGGCTCAAAGATGTTATGACCGAGTGAATGGCTCTAGGATTTGAACTAGTGATCAACATGTCATCAACATAAATAAGAAGGTAAATAACAAAAGAAGGTGAGAGTTTGAAGAACAAGGAGTTGTCAGCCCGAGATTGAGAAAAACCCAAGGAAAGGATAGTGCTTTTGACTGTAAGGAACCAAGCACGAGAAGCTTGTTTAAGACCGTAAATGGCTTTAGATAACTTGCAAACCAAGGAAGACTTTGAACTCTCAAAACCAAGAGGTTGTTTCATGTAAATATCTTCAGTAAGTGAGCCATGCAAAAAAACATTATTAACATCTAAATGAGTAATGGACCAGGAGGATGAAACAGCAAGACTAAGAATGATACGAATGGTACTAGGCTTAACCACATGGCTAAAAGTCTCAGTATAGTCAAAGTCAGGTTCCTGGAAATACCCTTGAGCTACAAGTCTAGCTTTATACCAGGAAATAGAACCATCAACATGACGTTTTAGCTTGAAAACCCATTTGGATCCGATTAAATTCTTTCCATGAGGGAGAGTGGTGAGAGACCAAGCGTTGTTGCGGAGAAGAGCATTGTACTCATCAGCCATTGTAAAGTACCAAACAGGAATTTGTAAAGCTTGGGAGGCATTTTTAAGTTCGATGGATATAAGGTCAGAGGTGGAGAAAGAAGTAAGCATAAGAGCAGCTTTGGATCGAGTGATCATGGGGTGAGGATGATATTTAGGTGGAGGTTCTGGTGAATGATCATGAGAATCAGAAGTGAACTGATCATGAGAATCAAAAGTGGACCAATCATGAGAATCAACGCTTGGCAAGCAATTTGTGGGAGCAACATGAGTGAGAAGAGGTTGAGAGGAATTTGTGTCAATTTGGGATGATCTAGGAAAATCAGTAGCAATAGGAAGGACATAACCATGAGCTATAGTAGATGAAGCACATGTAGAAGAATGTGCAGGAGACTATGTAGCAGAAGACTTATAGGGGAAGACATTTTCATCGAATAAAACATCTCTGAAAATGATCACCTTACCCGTTGGAAGTAAAACTTTGTAACCTTTATGACGTGAGCTATAACCTATAAAATTCCCTTCTTCGGATCTAAAATCCAATTTATGCTTGGTGTAAGGGCGAAGGAGAGGATAACATTGACAACCAAAGACACGCAAAAGAGAGTATGAAGGCTGAAAACCAAAGCATTGTTCAAGAGGGGATATGTATCCTAACAATTTGCTGGGAGTTTGATTGATGATATGGACAGAAGTGACAAAAGCATCATCTCAAAAACATGATGGTAGACCAGATTGAGCAAGAAGAGAGATACTCATTTCAACTATGTGTCTATGTTTCATCTCGGCTAAACCATTTTGTTGTGGAGTGTAGGGACAAGAAACTCTATGTTGAATGCCTTCAGTTTTTAAGAACTTTGACAGACCTTGAAACTCTCTTCCCGAATCACTCTGCAAGGTTTTGATTTTAGAGCTGAGTTGATTTTCAACAAGACTTTTGAACTGAGTAAAGGCAGTGTGTGCTTCCCCTTTAGTTTTTAACAAGTACAGCCATGTGAACCTACTATAGTGATCAATGAATGTGAATATTTATATCCATTTCTAGAGAGCACAGGAGCAGGTTCCCACAAATCACTATGAATGAGTTCAAGAGGTTTTGAGTATTCAATTGAGAATCTTCATAGGGCAGACAATGCAATTTAGAAACACAACAAGAATGGCACAATAAGGAAGATTTCATTGAGTGAAACTGTATGCTTTTAGAGCTTTCACAACAATGTTGAAATCAGCATGGCCAAATCTTTTGTGCCAAAGATCTAAACTCTGAGTAGAGGTGGTACTGAAATTATAAAGAAAATGATTAGAAGATCTTAAGGAAACAGTTAGAGCAGTGGCCTTGGCTTTGGAAGGAGTAGCCTTGATTGAAGAGAGAAATGCAGAACTGGAAGAATTCGAAGATTTGTAGAGGTGGAACTTGTAGTGACCTTGATCAACTATGCCCTTGAAAAGAATTTGGTGTGTGACCTGGTCCTTGACAAGACAAAAGGAATGATGAAATTCAAAAAAGACAGAGTTGTCTCTAGCAAATTGAGACACGCTAAGAAACATTTTTTAAACTTGTGGCACATGAAGCAGATTAGTAAGTAAAAAATGTCTATGAGAATGTTTAGAGGGAGTAACAACATAAGTGCCAGTATGGGACATCTCAACATTATGATCATCACCTAACTTGAGAAAATTACCTCCAAGATACTCAGCTGCAGTATTCAGATTGCTCAGGTCATTGGAGACATGATTTGTGGCTCTAGAATCTGGAAACCACACAGAGGAGTCATAGTTGTATTCTGATGGTGATGCAACATGAGAATTGCCTCGGGCTTGGACAACATGGCACTAGGATTGCTGGTAAACTGAGGATGATTTTTTGTTGTGAATGTTGTTGTTGTGGCCTTTGATTATAGGGTTGAGGAACATAATTCTGATCAAACTTATAGCAACAATCAATGGCTATGTGACCAGGTTTTTGACAGATTTGACAAGTGGGCAGAATGGAGTTAGAACCTTTGCCACGACCACCACGACCTCCGCACCATTCCTTCCTCCACGGGAATTGTTGTATCCTCCTCTTCTGTTTTGGTTATTCCCAGTGTTCTTGAAGTTAGGGCCTTGAGCTAAGTTAGCTGAGGGTTGTGAGCCATCCGAGCTTATGTTGATACCTTTCATGGAATCCAACCTGGATTCAAAACTTAAGAGGAGTGAGTGTAAATCAGAAATGTTCCAAGAATTATTTCTAAAGGTAACATTAACCATGACCGAGTCATATTCAGTCCCCAATCCAGCTAGAATATGAAGAACTTGGTCTTCATCAGAGACTCTGTAACCTGCTGCACTTAACAAGTCACAACAAGTCTTAATCTTGCTTAAATATTCTCTCACGGACAAACCCTCCTTCTTTAGGGTTTGCAGCTGAAGCTTGTATTGCATGAGCTTGGCTCTTGACTGGCTGTAGAAGTTGGATTCCAATGCACTCCATATGTATCTGCTGGTGTTTAGGCCCACTACCAGCACCATAATGCATTCGGTTAGAGATGACTGCAACCAAGCAGATAGCAGTTGATCTTGACGATGCCATTTGATGAAGTCTGGATTCAGCTTCATGGCCTTCTCTTTGGAGCTGGGAATATTAATATATTTGTTTTATATGTTTTTGGTCTCGTTTCTCTCGTAATTCGGATTAGGATTGGTTGATATTATCGATCAAGTTGATACTTGGGTATGTTATTTGCTACTTTGTAGGTGAAAGATCGACATTAAGAGCTAACAAGGCTCGAGAGGAGAAACGAGACGAAAAGACGAAGAAAGGAAGAAAGAAAAGAGTTTTCGTGCGAGAAGGAACAGAGCGGGGGCCTAGCGAGCGCTAGGCCCAGCGCTCGCTGACCCTCAAAGCTATGGAAGGACAGAGCTTGGGGCTAGCGGTCGCTAGCCCCTAGCGACCGCTAGCTCCCTGATTATGACTAAGACAGAACAGTAGGGTAGCGCTCGCTACCCCTCTTCAGCCATTCCTCATCCAGTACTGGGGCCTAGCGAGCGCTAGACCCCAGCGCTCGCTAGCCCGACGGGATTTTCTTCTCCTATTTAAACCTCCCCCGCGTGTTTTTCAGATGGACACTCTTCCACCAGTTTTACTTCAAGTTTTATTTTCTAGTCTAGGGTTTAGACCACGAGAGAAAACACTGTTAGTCTAGTTTTGATTTCATTATTCGTTCCTTTCAATTCAAGTTGTGGATTCGTTCGTGATTCAAACCCGGAGATTTATTTTAATTCAGTATTTCTTTTCAATCCAGTGAGTTCTTTATTGCTTTCTTTACTGCTTTCTTTATTGCTTTCTTATTTTCCTTTATGTGTTTTTATTTCCTTGCCTTAATTCTGATTAATTATCAAACCATTAATACAAACCTTTCAATCATGTTAATCAATCAGTGTAAGGCATGCCTAGATTTCATTTCGTTAATTATTCATTCTTAGAAATAAGATTCAATTGTTTTCTTCAATCTTGCCTAGGTAATTCGTATTTTAAATTCTTTATTTTAATTCGCCTAGATAGATTCCAAAACCCTCTTTTTAATCATTTTCTGTTCTTCAACGTGAATGAAGCCCTGTTTAGCCTTCCTTGAGAGTACGACTTGGGTTATACTTAATCACACTAATAACAATGATCTCGTCCAAATTGCGAGTAGTATAGTTCATTAAGCACAACACATCCTTTTAAGTATATCGGCTGGAAACATTCCTCGTGCCCAATACTGATTCTCTTTATCGGACAGTGGGTCTGGACTTAACAACGCCACGTACTTAAGGGTATAATTGAGTGAAATAAGTATATCGGCTGGAAATATTCCTCGTGCCCGTTACTGATTCCCTTTATCGGACAGTGGGTCTGGTCTAAACAACGCCACATACTTATTTAAGCGAAACAAATTTTGGCGCCGTTGCCGGGGAAGGCTTTAGGCATTTATTTGCGTTGTTCTATTTTATTTTCCTTTTCTTTTCTTTTTGTTTTATTCTTTTGCTCCCACAAGGTGCGTTTGATGTTCTTTTGAGTTGTGTATGCTAGGACGCCGAAGCTTGAGACAAGAGTTGGTACCTTACGTCGATAATATCAATAGAAGAGAAGCCGTACGTGAGGAGCGGTATAGGGACGTCATTAACCTTGCCACATTATTCGAAGAGCAACTGGTAATAATGGCTGAGGAAAACGGAGCCCCTAAGAAGCTCGGAGACTTTGCCAGGCCATCTTATGGCATCACGGCATCTGCTATAGTACTCTCCACTGAAGCCAGGAATTATGAGCTGAAGCACAACCATATCTGTTGGGAACCCCACTAATATTTTAAATTTTGATGATGTTCTCTCAAAGTCACACTTAGTATTATTCATGTTCTGTATTATTTGCTTCGGTTTTTTATAAACCAGATAGTCGAAGTCAGTTCAACCAGAAAGATGGAAGAAGTCTCAAACAGAAAGCTGGAGCAAGACAACTTTGACAGAAAGCGAAA
>JAPKLX010000105.1:257533-268598 GCA_026898415.1 Leonotis leonurus | reverse complement strand
GACAACCTTGACAGAAAGTTAAACCAGCAAGTCTCAAACAGAAAGCTAGAGCAAGTCAACTTTAACAGAAAGTTGAACCAGAAAGCTTCAACCAGAAAAGTGGAAGATGTCTCGGACAGAAAGTTGAACCAGCAAGTAACCTACAGAAAAGCACTTCAACCAGAAAGTGTCTAAACAATGTTCAACCAGAAAAACACTTCAACCAGAAAATGTCTAACCAGTGTTCTACCAGAGAGGCACTAAGACCAGAAAGGACATAACCAGAAGAGTTGAAGCAAAACAGAAAGAGCTGAACCAAACCTGTCTGTGAGGCATTAAAATCCATACATTGAGAATTGGAAATAGAATCACTGATTGACGTGAAGAAGGAAAGTAATCACAGATGATCTGCTTGCCATTCATAGAAGATTCAATCAACAACTCTACAAGGAAAGAAGAGATATGATTGATTGGCAATCCACAAATCAAATCACGCCAATCAACAAACGGCTAGAATTTCAAGATTCAGAGCCTATATATGTTTGAAATTTTAAAGTCTGAATAAAAAAAAAAATAGACGCTAACGACATACTGCAGAAATATTCTCAAGCATTCTATCTCACAATCAGACAAAAAGCTTCAAACCGTTCGTGATCGCAATCACACCTCGATTCAAGTCTGTCTTATCGAGAGAGGAAGGAGATCTTTGCTAGCTAGTAGTTTTCTAGTGGATTAACGTGAAGAAATCCTGTTTTACAGTAATTTACTGTAAGTTGTAAAGGGACACGACCCTTATTCGTGCATAAGTTTCAGTTAGATTGTACTTGGAACTTGTGGCTCGTTCTCAGTGAGGTTAAATAAGAAGAGTATCCTAGTAGTGGATATCTAATCCAGTTTGGATTAGACCGTGGACGTAGGGGGTTTCCCGAACCACGTAAAAATAACTGTGTCATTTAAATTCTGCATTTATATTCAGTTGTTTTATTCTCTATCTATCATACTCATTCAAGCTGCATTTCTTAATCAATTCTCTAAATACTTGGTTAAGTTCTCAAAAGATTTTCTTAACAAGAGCACCGACTAAGTCCATCATTATTCCGCACACGATACACTGTTAGAGTTTAAGTCCAATCTTACTCTCTGCCTTGTATAACTCACTTGAGAGACTTTACCTGGACAGAACAAGATCGATTAGAAAATCAATCTGGTCTATCACCTTGAGCAATCTGTGTTTCAGAAAGCTTACATCTCTCAGATTTAATTAGTCAAGTAAATTGAAAAGTTTGTATTTGGTGTATTCTCCCCCCCCCATACACCAAACCTTGCTCTTTCGGGACCAACAAGTGGTATCAGAGCAGTGGTTCAAACTGACCATTGTTTTGTTTCACAAGGTTAAAACCTGCGTGGTCTACTTGAATAGATCTAGAAAATCTTTTTCATCATCTGCATCCTATCTGTCATTATGGAATCATCTGTTATCAGGGCATGCGAAGAATTCTCCATCCAAGGTTACAGAGAGTGGAGTTTCAGAATAAAGATGTGTCTCAAGGCTCATCACTGCCTTATGTGGAAGGTCATTGAAGAAGGACCATTAGCCATCACTGAAGAAACAACACGCATTACTGAAACAGGAGTACACAAAGAAGAAGTACTTAAAGATCCCAGAAAGTACACTCCAGAAGAAAGAAGAGAAGCAAATCTTGATGATTTTGCTAAGGGAATTATTTCCAGTACTGTAAAAGGAGTTCATCTGGCTAAGATTCAAGATCTTGATACAGCCAAAGAAATGTGGGAAGCTTTGAGAGATCTCAGTCTAGGATCTGAAGCAATGATCGAGAACAAGCTATCTCTAGCATGTAACAAGTTCGATGAATTCAAGATGAAACCTGGAGAAACCATTGAACAGATGAAGAACAGGTTCACTGAAGTACTACTTGAAGTGTCTGCTTTCAAGAAGAATAAATACACACAGAGAGAGAAGAATCTCAAGATTCTTAGAGCTCTACCACCTAGCTGGGAAATTTATTCAGCTATGCAACCTCTACGTGCTGATTTTAATGATCTATCTGTAGAAGCACTTTTTGATCATCTAGATGTCCATGAATGTGACATCAGAAGGATTCACGGACCAGACTACTCCTCCAGCAAGAAGAGTGAGAACAGCTCAAAGAAGGAGAAAGAGACTGCCTTCAAAGTGAAGTGCAAAACAGATGAATCAACATCATCTGCTACACCAGCAGAAGGAGGATACGATAAGTTACTCAAAGAATTCTCAATGATTGCTAAGAGAATGGACAAGATGGAAGTCAGATCAAGAAAGTATCGTAGGTTCTACAAAAACAACAAGAGTAGATACCAGAAGAACAAAGAAGCAGAACGATCTGATGACAAAACAGAAAGTAGAGGTAATGGTAAAACCACTAATCCTACTGACTATACGTGTTATGGTTGTGGGAGAACAGGTCACTTTAAAACCGATTGCCCAGACTTATCTAAAAGTCAAAGAGAAGAACTACGAGCAAAAAGAGACAGAAAACTAAAAGCTCAACGTAAAGCCATGATAGCAGAAGAAGAAGAAGATTCTAGCTCAAGTCATCTATCTGATAGTTCAACAGAAGATGATGAAGCATTCTTTGCCAAAGAAGAAGAAGACTGGGATGAATGCTATGCAGGACTAGACAACGGTCTAGATGATGTAGAGGTACAATCCTGCAACTCTAACTCTTCAAATAATACTGATCTGGAACAGGAAATAGAAGATCAAGATGAATACTCTTGGGATGAAGTCAATGACATGTTCAAAAGCTACTCGAGCATCAAGAGATTATTCAAAGAAGTAGTTGAAGAGAATGAAAGGATGAAGAAGACAGAACAGATACTGAATACTGCTAATACACAGTTCGCTGTTCAAATTGCTGATCTGGAAGAACAGATTAAAGGAAAAGACAATGAGATTCATTCGCTAAATTCTAAGGTCAAAGATCTCATTACAAGAAACAATGTTGCTGAAGAGAAGATAAAGAAAGGGAAGGAAATGATATACAAGAGTGATGAACGTGCCAAGCTGTTAATCAACATTCAACAACAGGGTACATCTGGATTAGGATATCCAGGTCATTCAGAGAAATCCTCTAGCACTATGAAATTTGTACCAGAAAGGAAACAGATTCCAGATCAGGTGATAAATCTTAAGAACAAGAAAGATCAACCACATAAGATGATGATGAAACAGACTGGGAACAGACAGTATCATCAAACAAAAGAACAACCAGCAGGTTACACAGAAAAAGAAAGAGTTCACAAAAAGAATGTCAACAGGACATTACTCAACAAGAATGTCAACAGGACAGCTCCAACTAATAAAAGATTGAAGAAAGATGGAATAGAAAGATATCATCCATCTATATTTCATTCTGTATCAAAAGTTGATAATGATGGAAATATTATTACTTGTTATATTGCTGTGCCCAACCCAAAAATGTTCTGGATTCGAAAGGGAACATTTGCTAATAACCAAGCACCCAAATATTGAAGGGTAGCTAAGGGTATTTAATTGCAGGATCAGAAGACTGCAAGAAGGTACAAGGTAGCAAAAGGAGCAATCTGGATCATAGATAGTGGCTGTTCAAAACACATGACATGTGACAAGAACCTACTATCAGACTACATAGAGAAACCAGGACCTCATGTCACTTTTGGATGTAATTCAAAAGGGTATACCAGAGGATATGGAAACATAAAAGTAGGCAAGACCACCATATCAAACGTATCATATGTTGAAGGACTTAGCACAATCTATTCTCTGTAAGTCAGTTCTGTGCCAATGGTAATCAAATTGTTTTTGATGCTAACAATTGTTTGGTTAAGAACAAGGAAGGAGATGAGATACTCCTTACCGGGAAATTGCAGGATAGATTATACATTGTGCAATGGGACAACCAGATTGAGACATGTCTGGTCACTAAGACAGTTTCAGAAACTAGTTGGCTGTGGCATAAAAGATTGAGCCATCTCAATTTCAAGTCAATCAATAAGATTGCACGAGAGAAACTAGTTGAAGGACTACCAGATCAAATATATGACAAGAATCACATCTGTGAAGCATGTCAAGCTGGAAAACAAACCAGATCATCAATTTCCAGCAAATCTGCTCAGTCCTCTACCAGAATCTTAGAGTTACTACATTTAGACTTATTTGGTCCAGTTAAGCCATTAAGTATAAATGGTAGAAAATACACTCTGGTAATCATTGATGATTATTCAAGATTCACATGGGTAATCTTCTTATATAAGAAGAAAGAAACATTGGAAAAGCTGCCAAACTTTCTCAACAAAATCACCAAGAAAAAGGAAGCTTCTGTTACTACAATCAGAACAGATCGTGGTACAGAATTCCTAAACCAGAAGATTGAGGATTACTGCAACCAGATGGGAATTACACATCAGACATCTGCAGCCAGAACACCTCAACAGAATGGTGTAGTTGAAAGAAGAAACAGATCGTTAAAAGAAGCAGCTCGCACAATGCTAAATGCAACTAGATTACCTAAGAAATTTTGGGTAGAAGCAATCTCTACAGCTTGCTACACACAGAATAGAGCTGTTGTTACCATCAGACATGGAAAGACGCCATACGAAGTGTGGAATAACAGAAAGCCCAGGATACATTACTTCCGTACCTTTGGTTGTTTGTGCTACATCCATAATAATGGGAAATCACAGTTGAAAACCTTTGATAGCAAAGCGGACCCTGGAATATTCTTAGGTTATTCTGATGTTAGTAAAGCTTATAGGGTTTACAACAAGAAGACTCATATTGTGGAGGTAACACCTCATATTGTCTTTGATGAATCATTTGTCATCGACAGAGAATTGAGTGATGATTATACACAAGGCCAGGACAAAGGAAAGAGACCAGAAGGAATTCTGTTAGAAGATATTCTAATCTGGAATACAACAGATGATAATGATATTGATGTTCCATCTAATGCTGAAGCAATTAGCTCACAGCAAGGGGGAACAGAACACATCATTCTGGACCTTGATAGACCAATAACTCAACCAGAAGGTAATCAACCAGAAGAAGGAGATAACAATGAACAAAATCATGATCAACTAGAAGAATCAAGAGATTCAAATGGTTGGAACAATAGTCAAGAAATTGAAGAACCAGATGTTGATAATCCTTTTCAAACATCTCATCCAGAATTTGAGGACCCAACAAATAAACCAGAACCTGAGATATCAGAAGAAGAAATGACTTGCAGGAGAAGATGGATACAAGACAATCACCCTCCTGAACAGATTGTTGGGAACCCAGGTGATAGAGTAAGAACCAGAAGGATGCATGGAGAAAGTGCACTTCTCAGTTGCTACCTATCACGTGTTGAACCCTCTGATACTTATGAAACACTCAAAGATGCAGACTGGGTTATTGCTATGCAAGAAGAACTCAATGAGTTCAAAAGAAACCAAGTCTGGTATATGGTAGACAGACCAAAACATCAGGGAGTAATAGGTGTCAAATGGGTATTCAAGAATAAGCGAGATGAAAGTGGAGAGATAGTCAGAAACAAAGCTAGACTTGTTGCAAAATGATACAATCAACAGGAAGGTATCGATTTTGACGAGACTTTTGCACCAGTCGCCAGATTGGAAGCGATCAGATTATTTCTCGCATATGCAGCATACAAGAGATTCAAAGTATACCAGATGGATGTTAAAAGTGCATTCCTTAATGGCATACTTGAAGAAGAAGTGTATGTTGAGCAACCACCTGGTTTTGAAGAAGAGAACCCTGACCAGAGAGTATATAGACTAGCTAAAGCTGTCTATGGATTGAAACAGGCACCCAGAGCGTGGTATGAAACATTGTCAACATTCCTACTGGAATCAGGCTTCAGAAGAGGTTCTGTTGACAAGACACTGTTTGTCATCAAAGTCAAAGAACACATTCTGTTGGTCCAGATATATGTCGATGACATAATCTTTGGATCACAATCTCCCTATCTGTGTGACAAATTTGCAGAACTAATGAAGAACAAATACCAAATGTCCATGATGGGTGAGATGAATTTCTTTCTAGGTCTGCAGGTAAAGCAACTACCAGATGGTATCTTTGTTAATCAAGCAAAGTACATCAACGATCTGCTAGTCAAGTTTGGAATGAAAGACAGCAGAGCAGTTAAAATTCCAATGCAATCAAATGGAAAGATAGATCTAGACCCAGAAGGAAAACCAGCAAACATTACACAATATAAAGGAATTATTGGCTCTCTGTTATATCTTACAGCAAGTCGTCCAGATATCACCTATGCAGTTGGAGTTTGTGCCAGATATCAAGCCAATCCTAAAGAATCACATATGGAAGCTGCCAAAAAGATACTTAGATATCTTAAGGGAACAGCTCACATTGGTCTCTGGTATCCACAAGATGATAACTTTGAGCTTACAGGCTATTCTGATTCAGATTATGCAGGATGCAAACTGCACAGAAAGTCTACTTCTGGAACGTGTCAATTTCTTGGAAACAAGTTGATATCTTGGTTTTCAAAGAAACAGACATCTGTTGCTACATCAACCACAGAAGCAGAATATATGGCTGCTGGAAGCTGTTGTGCACAGATCCTATGGTTGAAACAGCAATTAAGAGATTATGAGATTGAAGTAAATGAGATACCTATATTCTGTGACAGCTCAAGTGCTATAGCTATAACACAGAATCCAGTACTCCACACAAGATGCAAACATGTCGATGTAAGACATCATTTTATCAGAGATCATGTAGAGAGAAAACACATCAAGATTGAGAAGATTCATACAGACATCCAACGTGCTGACATCTTAACTAAAGCACTACCAGAAGAAGGATTTAAGATGTTGTGTGGAAAACTTGGACTACTCAGTCTGGATGAAGAATACCAGAAGGCTACCAGATAGTCAATAACAGAAGGCTACCAGATAGTCAAGGCTGCCAGATAGTCAATAACAGAAGGCTACCAGATAGTCAAGGCTGCCAGATAGTCAATAACAGAAGGCTACCAGATAGTCAAGGCTGCCAGATAGTCAATACCAGAAGGCTACCAGATAGTCAATAACAGAAGGTTACAAGAATGACAGAAAGCCCAGATGAAATAAAACACACATGGCATAACTTTCTCTAAAATTGACGAAAAAGTCATGTGGAAATTATTTCTTAAATGCTAAGTCAAGGGGGAACTTTTAAGGAAATTGAAGCGTCGAGATAAAAGACGTCACTTTCCTAGGTTACAGACTGTAAAAGATATTTTTATTCTAGATTTACCAAATCTTCTATTTTTGTCATGATTAGCACAACCTTGGGAACTCGGATCGAAGAAATCTCTGCAAGAAATAGAAAAAGGAAAGTTGCCCAAAAGTAAGAGATATGCACACGCTCGCCTACAAACCCTAGGATCTAGAGCGTACATCTCACGCAAGGAAAGGCGGCAAAACAAATCACAGAAGCGGGAAAATCTAAAAAGGGAGAAAATTATCCAACCCTTCAAATTACTTACAGCTTTATTTTCGCTTAATCATCTTTGTTATATATATGTGATATCTCGTTCTAAACTGTTCACATTCACTTCATCGCACTGAGCACTACTCTCTCTAAGCACTTAAGAATTTCTCAAAATTTCTGCAAATCTCTTTTCAAACATTTTGCGATTTGATCATGGCACCACAAATTTCTCTATTTCTTCAACACGTTGCTGAGGTTCAGAGGTTTCTCTCACCTGAACCATATGCAGTTCTTGACACCCATGGTTTTCAAAATCTCGAGGAAATCTTTGCCATGGTTACACGCTGCAAAGGTTTTACAGTCATTCTATTTCTGCTATCTGCTGCATTCTGTGTTATGTGTCCTATAAACTGCTTATCTTACTGTTCTTGTCGAATATAAACTGATGAATATATATATATTTGCCTTGAATGTTCTTGTGATATTAGGTTTTTGCAATATTGTTACTGGTCACCCCAAAATGTTTCTGGCAAAACAAGTAGCTTCTTTCTATCTGACATGGCAGAGTGACAAACATGGCTTTGAAGCTAATGTTTTGATGCCAATCGGGGACCGAACAAGAAAAACCCCATACAACGTGATTGAGATGATCAACCAGGCCTATAGGTTGAAGGACGAAGGCCTATCCTTGGAAGAGATCACCCCTGCACAACTGCAAGAAGCAGTGGAAATAGTAATGGTGATACCGATAATATATACTGGAAGAATGTTTCAGAGATCTGTACTTCAACTGGGTTTCAAGTTACTACTGGAACTGGTTCAGAGGATCCTTCTCAACCACAGCGGCTCATATGATCAAGTGACTCCTGAGAAGTTCAGAATCCTCACTGCCATTGTCCTGAATCTTCGTGTTAACTGGAGCAGGATTTTGTTCGACTTAATGGCTAAGGAAGCCAAGTTAGTCACTTATACCAAGGACAGCAGAGGCAGAGGAACTTCGGTGGAAGTTAGAAGGAATCTGCGACACTCCACAAAAGTCAGTTTGATGATTGAAAGATTCTTCAAGCAGAAAATCTGGGATGACGCTGTGGAATACAACACTAATCTCTCTATTCCCAAGGACCAACACCAGCTGGAAATGTCATTGGGACTCGCACCACAATTTTTCAACAAGATAACCGATGAAGTACACCGTGAGGCAGCACTGGAATTTGGTAGTTCTAATCCTACTTGGATGCCACCTTCTAAAGGTTTTGAGAAGCAGAAGGGCAAATTCACAAGGGAGAAAGTTGTGAAGGAGAAGACTACTCGCAAGACTTCAGTCAAGCGAGGTAGCTCTGTTGAGACAGAAACATCAGCTTCACAACCAAAACAGAAGAAACGAAGGCTACAGAAAGTTCAAGAATCATCACCACCACCAGAAGCAACAGCAGAACAGTGTGACATGCCAGAACATGAAGAAGAAACACCACAGGCACCCGCAGAACAAACAGACACTCCAGCAGCTGAGGTGGAACAAGAAACAAGTCATATTCCACATCAGGAGAAAGATTTCTCTCCTGCTAGAACAGCAACACCCTCTCCAAACCGGATGGAACGAATCAGCGAGGATGATGAGGAAGGATCATTTGCTGATGAAGCCGAAGAAAGGAAACAGCAAGCTGAGAGTGTCATCAACCTGCTGGAGAATGAAGCCAAACACTCTGTGCTTCAAGAATTTTCTGGAATTCACTTGCTCCCAGAAAGTTTGGGAACAGCAACACGCGTCAAATTTTACTTGCTGGTTAAGGACAACGAGTATTATATATTTGATGCACTGCTCCAACTCAAAACAATCGATGAATTAAAGAAGGAAGAAGCAACACTGCTGAGTCTACTTCAAGTCTCTTCTGTTCAAGAAATTCGAGCAGAATACAAGCAACTCATCTCTGGAATTATGAAACAAGAGGCAGAAAATTTGAAGATTGATCTCGGAACACAACATCAAGATATTCTGCTGCAAGAACCTGCAGCAACAGAACAACCACCACAACCAGAACAGCCTGCAGAGCAGCCTGCAAAGAAAGCTCCAGTAATCAATCTTGATCCAGAGGATGATGAACCAGTGGGCCAGAACATTGGTGGTGAACCCACAAATGAGATATACACTCCAGGAGCAGCACAGAAGGTGAAGAAGCATGTCTCCTACTACACAATGGAAGAAATTCTGGAAAGAGAACCCAAAACATTCAACAACTATCAACTGGACAACCTGATCACCCTTCGCGTTGAGGATCAGATGACGGATATCTGTAACTCCCTTCAAGAGAAGGCAACGCAGATACTCTCTGATTTCAATCAGCACCAGAAGGACTACGTAAATGACATGGATTCTGACATCAGACGGAAGCTCAAGAAAGTCCAGAAGGATCTAGACAAGAAAATTGACGATGATCGCCTACAGAACGAGGCAGAACAAAACAAGATCACTCTTCGCCTAGACAACATTGAAGAGAAAAACCAGAAGGCGACTGATCTTGTTGCTGATCTGCTGGCAAAGCAGGATGAAACCATTGGTGCAGCTGTCGAGAAGAAGGGACTTCAACTCGCTGCTAAATTGAAGGAAGACACTGACCTGTCCATCCACTCCCAACTTGCTCATTTTGAAAATGAGAAATTTGTGGAGCTGATGCGGAAACACCAGGTCGAAGTCTTAAATGACCTTCTCTATCCCGACCCTGAAGAGCACGAGCAGCAAGACACTCGCATCACCGCCTTGGAAGAGCTGCAAGAAACATATGACAAGACTCTGTCAACACTGAACAGCAGGCTCGAGCAAAAACTTCATGCAACTGACCAGACAATTAATCTACTGCTCGGGTACAAGGCTGATGCTGAGGATAAAATGGAAAAGATGACTGACGAAATTGCCTCTCTGCGTATGCTTATAACAACCCTCTTTGATGATGTCAAAAAGGGGGAAATATCAGAAGGTAAAGGAGGTAAAGACAGCAATAAGTTTCTGGAAACAGAAGAGGTGGTTATTGAAACAGAAACATCAGCACCGGCTCAACCTAGACCAACCACACCACCGAGACCAGACCCCACTCTGCTCGGAACAGAACCAGCTCAACCAGCATCTCACACCCCCAGCGACAAAGGCAAGAAACCAGTAGATGAAGGGGATCAGATAGCTGAGCTGCTGCTATTCGGGGTCAGTATGGACCAAGCCTGCGATCCTGTATTCAGAGCTCAGTTCTACAAAGATCAGGCTGAAAGAGAAAGAAAAATAGCTGCATAAGAAGCCAAGGAGAAATCTTTTCAAACACATTTCTCCTCGCCTTCATCTGCTGAACGCTCACAGCAACAATCATCTCAATCAACCACCCAGCCGAAGAAGAAGAAAAAGAAATCTTTCTCCTGGAACCTATCCCTGCAGAAGAAAACACCCAACGATGCATGGGTTCCAGAAGGAGATCAGAATGACTGGGAGAAAGTAAAGCAAGGTTTTATTTTAAACAGATATTTTTTGAAGGAGCCTACATACTCAGAGTCTACACCGGATGAAGATTTCATTCGCTATCTGGAAAATTTTAGTGACCAGGAGCTAGTACAGAGGATCAGAAC
>JAPKLX010000105.1:225359-255884 GCA_026898415.1 Leonotis leonurus | reverse complement strand
CCCCCCCCCCCCCCATACACCAAACCTTGCTCTTTCGGGACCAACAATATCAATCTGCTTCCTTCCTTCTATGGGCTAGCTAATGAAGATGCACTACTCTTCATTAGGGAATTCTGCACAACCGTCCACTCTATTCCCCTTCAGGGACTGAGCGAAGAGGAACTTCTGAAGAAGTGTTTTCCTTATTCACTAAAGGACAGAGCCAAATCGTGGTACCTCTCTTTGCCAGCACGATCTCTACCTACATGGACGGCAGTAAGTACCACCTTCTTACTCAAGTATTATCCCAATCATAAGACACAGCAAATCCGGCTACAGCTTATGCAGTTCACTCAAGAGCCTGACGAGCCTTTTCATGAGGCACTTGACAGATTTCGTGAGCTACAGCAGCAGTGCTCGCACCATCAGATTGTGCCAGAACTTCTGTGGCAAATCTTCTACAACGGGTTGCAGCATACTTATCAGTTCATGGTGGATACAGTAGCTGGAGGAAATTTATCTGAGAAGACAGCTGAGGAGGCGATTGACATATTTGAGACTTTGGCCACGAATTCGCAGCAGAAAACCTCTCGATCTAAGAGAGTAGAAGTCAGAGAGGTCGGAGTTAGTCCGGATTTGAAAAAGCAGATGGCTGACATGGTGCGAGAGCTACAAGAGTTGAAGATGAGCAAGGCCCCTGAAGTGGCCAAGCACGAGCCGGTGCCTGAACCGTGCTCGATTTGTGGTGATCCCACTCATAACGAGGATCACTGCTCCAGAATGGCAGAAATGACTTATGAAGGAGAAGCGGAAATCTATGCTGCTCAGGGATATCCGCCGCGACCGCCATTTAATCAACATCCAGTCCAGCAGACTTCAGGATGGAGAGCGCAGAACAGCTCTACTTGGAGGGGTCCCAATCAGGGTCAAGGAGCGAACTTTCCTCCTCGACGACCACCTCCGCAGCAGCAATATTACCCACAACAGGGGTATTACCCTCCACAGCAGCCTTACTATCCACCACAGCAAGGGTACTATTCTCCACCACCCCAGTTTCAGCAACCACCATCTCAGTTTCAGCAGCCACCACCGCAGCCTCCTCAATATCCACCTGCACCGCGAGGGGCTGCACCACCTAAGACATCTCTAGAGGACAGTTTGGCGGCTTTCATGCAAGAAAGCAAATTAGCTAGAGAGGCTCAAGAGGCTACTATCAGACGACTTGAGAGCCAAGTGGGACAAATTTTCGGAGCAGTGAATCAAATGCAGCAGCAGCAGCAAACAGGAAAGATACCGGGGCAGGGGCACTCAGCGCAGCAGTTGCAGGCCATTACGGTTCTACGTAGTAGCAAACAAGTTGATAATAAGGTGGCTATGCCGGAAGATGAGCCGACTAACGTAGTGGAGAATGCCGAGAAAGGAAAGGAACCGGAGTACTCAGTAGTGCAATTACATAAGACGGCAAACCCCTACAAGCCGCCTATTCCCTTTCCGAGCAGGCTGAAGAATGAAAAACTTGAGAAGCAGTTCGCAGACTTTTACAAGATGCTATCCCAAGTGCATGTGAACTTGCCGCTTTTGGATGTTATTCGTAATGTACCTGCGTACCTGAAGTTCTTCAAGGAGCTAGCCTCCAAGAAGAGAAGATTTGCAGACGACGAGTCTGTTATGGTGTCTGAGGTAGCTAGTTCGATTATGCAGCAGCCTCTTCCTAAAAAGCTGCGAGATCCAGGGAGTTTCGTCATCACAATCGCCCTAGGAAATGGTAAGACCGTAACAGGTATGCTTGATCTTGGTGCTGGTATTAATCTTATGTCTTACTCGATTTTTAAGGAATTAGAGTTAGGTGAATTAAAACCGACACGTATGAGTTTACAGTTGGCTGATCATTCTGTGAGATATCCTAAGGGAATTATAGAGAATATTCTTGTTAGTGTCGGTGGCTTGATTGTACCTATGGACTTTGTTGTCCTAGAGATAGGTGATGTGCATGAAAACGGACGTGATCATACTTTATTACTAGGTAGACCGTTTATGGCAACTACTAACACTCTGATTGATGTTAAGAATGGAAATATTCAAATGTCTGTGCATGAAAACGGACGTGATCATACTTTATTACTAGATAAACTTGCCGGTAATGATTACTTTTGTTTTCTTGATAGTTTGTCAGGTTACTATCAAATTGCAATTGACCCAGAGGACCAGGCGAAGACTGCCTTCACTAGCCCCTTCGGGACGTATGCCTTTAGGAGGATGCCCTTTGGGCTCTGCAATGCGCCAGGTACGTTTCAGCGTTGCATGATGTCAATCTTTTCTGACATGATTAGTGATTTTGTCGAGGTGTTTATGGATGATTTTTCTGTGTTTGGCTCTTCCTTTGATGACTGTCTAGATAAGATTGATCGTGTGCTTGGTTGTTGTGTTGAAACTTGTTTGACTCTAAGTTGGGAGAAGAGTCATTTCATGGTACGTAGTGGAATTGTCTTAGGACATGTCGTGTCTAGTAAGGGAATCGAGGTTGATAAAGCCAAGGTTGAAATAATTGAAAAATTACCTCCACCAACTGATGTTAAGGCGATTAGGAGTTTCTTAGGACATGCCGGCTTTTATCGTAGATTTATTAAAGACTTTTCAAAAATTTGTCAGCCTCTTTGCCGTCTACTTGCTCAGGATACTATTTTTAATTTCGATGATGATTGCCTATCTGCGTTCCTTACTTTGAAGGAGAAGTTGTGCAGTGCACCTGTGATTGTTGGTCCTGATTGGTCTGTTCCCTTTGAAATTATGTGTGATGCGTCTAACTCTGCTTTGGGTGCGGTTTTAGGGCAGCGTGTTGATAAGATGTTGCGTGTTATTTATTATGCTAGCTCTACTTTGAATCCTGCTCAGATTAATTATACTACTACCGAAAAGGAGATGTTAGCAGTAGTATTTGCTCTTGATAAATTTCGTGCTTATATTATAGGATCTAGAGTTATTGTGCATAGTGATCATGCTGCCTTACGCTATTTATTGACTAAGCCCCAGGCGAAACCTAGATTAATTCGTTGGGTTTTATTACTCCAAGAGTTTGACATAGAGATTCGTGATAGAAAAGGGAGTGAGAACGCCGTTGCTGATCATTTATCTCGTTTAGAGCATGTTTCCTCTGACGCACCTCATGATTTAGTTGCCGAGTCTTTTCCTTATGAGCATGCATACAGTGTTTCTCATGTTCCTTGGTTTGCAGATATAGTTAACTATTTGGCTTGTGGCGAGTTAAGGTCTGACCTCACTTCCCAAGAAAGGAAGCGTTTTCTTCATGTATGCAGGCAGTACTTTTGGGAAGAGCCCTTTCTATTTAAGCTCGGGAAGGACGAGGTAATCCGGCGTTGTGTTGCGGAGGAGGAGCAACCAAAGGTATTGGAGATGTGTCATGAAGCCCATTGTGGAGGCCACTTCGGAGGCCAAAAGACGGCACATAAGGTTCTCCAATCAGGTTTATTTTGGCCTACATTGTTTAAGGATGCGCATGCTTATTATTCTGCTTGTGATAGATGTCAAAGAGTTGGTACTATATGCCGTAGGAATGAGATGCCCCTTAATAATATTCTTGTGGTTGAAATTTTTGATGTATGGGGAATTGATTTCATGGGTCCTTTTCCTAAATCGCATGGATATGAATATATATTACTTGCTGTCGATTATGTGTCTAAGTGGGTTGAGGCTATCCCCACGAGGACGTGTGACTCTCACGTTGTGCTTAAGTTTGTGCAGGAAAATATTCTATGTAGGTTTGGATTTCCACGAGCTATCATTAGCGATGGTGGAAAACACTTTTGCAATAGGCTTTTCGAAAGGCTTATGAGGAAGAATGGGATCACACACAAGATTGCGACTGCCTATCATCCACAAACGTCAGGCCAAGCCGAGACGAGCAACAAGCAAGTCAAGAACATCTTGGAGAAGACCGTGCAGCCATCTAGAAAGGATTGGGCTGTCAAGTTGAATGATGCGTTGTGGGCATATCGCACGGCGTACAAGAATGTGTTGGGAATGAGTCCGTACCGTCTAGTGTATGGAAAGGCGTGCCATCTTCCGGTAGAAGTTGAGCACAAAGCTTATTGGGCGATCAAGGCTTCTAATTTTGATTTACACAAGGCGATGGAGCATCGTTCGCTCCAAATGTCAGAATTGGATGAATTGCGTAACGAGGCGTATGAAAACGCCCGGATTTACAAGGATAAGGTAAAAGCAATTCATGACCGGAGGATTGTGCATAAGGATTTGAAGCCCGGTATGAAGGTGCTACTGTTTAATTCCCGTTTGAAGTTGTTTCCCGAGAAATTGAAGTCTAGATGGAGCGGTCCGTTCGTTGTAAAGGACATAAAACCATATGGTGCAATTGAACTTGCCAAGGAAGGAGACGATGATTCGTTTGTTGTGAACGGGCAGAGAGTGAAGCCGTACATCGAGGGTTGGCCTACAAATTTCACGGTGGAGTCGACACCGTTCGAAGATCAACCCTCCAATTGATCACATATTCCCGTCGAGCTCATGACGTTAAACAAGCAGTTTTTATTTCCTTTGTTTTTGTTTTTGTTTTTGTTGTGTTATTTTCGTTCCTTTATTTGGTTCTTATTGGGTGAAAAACGCTGATCAAATCGATTTTCGTGTTGCAGGAAAAGCGGGCGAAATCAAAGTATGTCACCCAAAATAGAACCCATCCTGCGTAAGGGGCCAGCGCTCGCTAGGCCCCCAGCGAGCGCTAGCCCCAGTCCCTGCACTAAAACAGAACACAAGGGTAGCGGTCGCTACCCCCCCAGCGACCGCTACCCCTGTTCCCTGCCTTCACCCAGCGCGCAAGGGTAGCGCTCGCTACCCCCTAGCGAGCGCTACCCCCACTCCCTGTTTCCCTATCCAGCGCGCTAGGGTAGCGGTCGCTACCCCCCCAGCGACCGCTACCCCCCCTCGCTGCCCCCTTTAATTCTTTTCCCTTCCTCTTCTCCTACACAATCAAACCCACAACTCCTCCTTCTTCCTCCCTCACGCGACAGCACCTCCAATTTCCTCCCCCAGATCAATTTCTTCCATTACTCTCTCCCATCTCCTCCTCCAATCTTCAATCTTTCATCACCCTCATATTTCCTACCACCCAAACTACTACCCACACCCCTACATTCCTCAAAAATCTCAAATTCTTCTTCAAATTTCAAATCCCTAAATTCCCAATTTCTCCCAAATTCTTAAACCCTTGTTCTTCCCCTTCACCTCAAATTAACCTTCTTCCTCCCAAATTCCGGCCACACCAACCCAATTACTCATCTCCGCGGTTGCACCCCTGACCTCAGTCTCCTTCCGGCGACTTTCCGGCGAATTTCCGGCAACACATTCCGGCCACCTCCAATTTCTAGTTCACAATGGCGCGCTCCAAAAATCGTGCTGGCGAGCAAGCCGCTAGCACTTCTCAACCTGAGGAACCGACAACTGAGGAGCTTCAAGAGACCTACAACTGTCCATTCCCCCTCGAATCACACTTAGAGGGGCAATTTTACGAGAGATGGACTCGGTATGAGGTAACTCCACCTCACACTCTTGACTGGGATTTGTTAGACAATCTTAATTGTGTTCGCGAGCTTGAGCATTATTTAGACGTTTTAGGACTTAAGAAATATGCCCATATGTCGTTTAGATGCTCGAAGGTACTTACCCATGAATTTCTATCTACGTTAACTGTGCCTGCTGATTTGACTGGTTGTACATTTAGATTGCGGGGTGCTGCCCGTAGATTGTCTATTTCGCAGCTTTGCAGGATCATGGGCTTTCATGGAAAGAATGTGGGCGATCATGCCCCACCTGCTGGCTATACTCCTAATGCCGCGTGGACTTCCCTAACGGGATTCCACAATTGGCAAGCCGGAGGTATGCCGGCCGGTTACATTCAGAATAATGTATTGATGATTCTGCACAAATTCTTGTGCTATGGGATAACCGGAAAAGAGCAGGCTAACAAGGTTATTCAGTCCGAGGTTTTTATGCTTCAGAGTGCCGTACAGGGCTCCCGGCTGTGCGCCGGCTATTACATCCTCACCACCTTCAAGAATATGTTAGCCACAGTTCGCTATCATGCCACATTGCCTCTAGTCATCTGTGCCATTGCTAGGCACTTCGAGGTTTTTGACCCGGAGGACTTGACCCAGCAGACACCATCTATGTGTCACGGATTGATCTCTCGGAGCTCCGCCAGGCTCGTATCTGCACGAGTGACTTCATCTGGGTGCCATCCACCACCCGGCGTTGTGTGGTTAACCACACTAACGAGTTGGCCGCCTTAGCTGCCAATGTACCTGATGTCGGAGATGCCGAGGGCGCAGCTGACCGAGAAGCCGAGGAGGCAGCTTATGAGGACGCCCCTATGCAGGATGCCTATACATCCGGGCCTTCCTCTTATCCGACAGGCGCCGGCCAGTATCACTTTGGAGCTGGTTCTTCTTCTACCAGTGGTGTTGACCACCTCACGTCGTAGTTTCAGTCTCTAAGCACTGAACTCGGCGCTCTTCGGTCCGACTTCAGCTCTTTCCGGCAGGAATTCACCAGTTTCTCACAGGACTTTGGGGCCCACGCTCACGAGTCGCAGTCATTCTACCAGGACTTTAGGGACTTCAGCTCCTCCATGCTTCGGAGTCAGGAGCGTATTGAGGAGAGGACGACTGCTACCCATGATATGATGACTGAGCAAGACCGTCTATGGAGACTATCTCAGGAGCAGTCGGCTCTCCAGTATCAGCAGATATTGGAGAACAACCGACAGATGGCAGAGCTTAATGCCCAGTGGTCGAACTGGGCCCTTTATGACACTCCACCACCACCGCCGCCGGATCAGCAGTGACTTCTCACTGCTGTTTAGTAAGCTTATTTTCTTTTTATTTGGTTTTTGTTTCTTTTCCGGGTTGTTTCATTTTTATTATTTCTTTTTGTTGCTTCCCTTGCTTTGTTTTAGTGTTTCTCTTGCAGGTCTTCATTTTAGGATTGTTCGGTTCCCTATGTCTTTTTGTGGATCACGCATCAACTCCGCCGCATTTCCCCGAATCGGGTAGTTTCTTTCCTTCTCTTGCTCTTATTTTTAGCAATGAGGACATTGCTACGTCCTTTGTGAGGGGGAGGGATGTTATTTATTTACTTGCGGTGTTTGTGTTGATATCTTTGCGTGTCCGAAAGCATTGTTAGAGTTTGACATGATTTGGATTGATTTTGATGAGAAATATGTTTTGATTATGCTTGATGACATGAATGAACATTGTGATTCGATGATAGGGTGATGAGCTTTGCATTTTGATCATATTTGCCGTGGGGTAATCGTGTTTGTGATGAATTGACGTGAAAACTTGCATATGTGTGATTTTGGCATAAGATTGCTTGTTGGCTAGACTTCTGTTTTAAAAATTGTGTTGATTGTGAGATTGAGTTGGGAGGCTTCTGCTCCTCTGGAAACCATGAGCATGGGAAACCACACGAGAACACTTTAGATAACCTCTAATTGTTCATATCTCGTG
Source organism: Leonotis leonurus (assembly GCA_026898415.1). Taxonomy (NCBI): domain Eukaryota; kingdom Viridiplantae; phylum Streptophyta; class Magnoliopsida; order Lamiales; family Lamiaceae; genus Leonotis; species Leonotis leonurus. Next base: position 248,370 of record JAPKLX010000105.1, on the reverse strand, counting down.
ACTTTTGGCCATATAACCCACTCTTTCCAAAATTTGGCTCGAATGGCCTTTTGTAATGTTATTAAATCGCTTGCATTGCTTGAATAGGTGATAAGAACTCTACCCCTCTTCCTTTGAGAAATCAATTGAAATCTTAAGGTTTAGGAATGGGTATGGGAAACCACACTAGGATACTCGGTTTATCGAAGTTCACACCTAGTGACCAATGTTCTTAATATCACTAAAAATTCTTGCGATTTGATAAAGGTTTGCGTTGAAAATATCTTAAGATTGATCTATAGTCTAGCCTATAAGTGATTAAAAGCCGAATTTGCATGTGTGTTGAGTCGGATCGGATTGAAATTGCATATTCGAGAGCAACACGTAATGGTGATTGATGTATTGTCTTATAACCCCTATCGAGTGCTTGTGATGATTGTGATTGTTATTGCGTGATTGAAATTGTTTCTTATTTTGAAATCTCCGTATTGTGTTTAACTTAGACTTGCTTGAGGACAAGCAAGGTATTGTGTGTGGGGAGGTTGTTTTATATGTTTTTGGTCTCGTTTCTCTCGTAATTCGGATTAGGATTGGTTGATATTGTCGATCAAGTTGATACTTGGGTATGTTATTTGCTACTTTGTAGGTGAAAGATCGACATTAAGAGCTAACAAGGCTCGAGAGGAGAAACGAGACGAAAAGACGAAGAAAGGAAGAAAGAAAAGAGTTTTCATGCGAGAAGGAACAGAGCGGGGGCCTAGCGAGCGCTAGGCCCAGCGCTCGCTGACCCTCAAAGCTATGGAAGGACAGAGCTTGGGGCTAGCGGTCGCTAGCCCCTAGCGACCGCTAGCTCCCTGATTATGACTAAGACAGAAAAGTAGGGTAGCGCTCGCTACCCCCCTAGCGAGCGCTACCCCTCTTCAGCCATTCCTCATCCAGCGCTGGGGCCTAGCGAGCGCTAGACCCCAGCGCTCGCTAGCCCGACGGGATTTTCTTCTCCTATTTAAACCTCCTCGGCGTGTTTTTCAGATGGACACTCTTCCACCAGTTTTACTTCAAGTTTTATTTTCTAGTCTAGGGTTTAGACCACGAGAGAAAACACTGTTAGTCTAGTTTTGATTTCATTATTCGTTCCTTTCAATTCAAGTTGTGGATTCGTTCGTGATTCAAACCCGGAGATTTATTTTAATTCAGTATTTCTTTTCAATCCAGTGAGTTCTTTATTGCTTTCTTTACTGCTTTCTTTATTGCTTTCTTATTTTCCTTTATGTGTTCTTATTTCCTTGCCTTAATTCTGATTAATTATCAAACCATTAATACAAACCTTTCAATCATGTTAATCAATCAGTTTAAGGCATGCCTAGATTTCATTTCGTTAATTATTCATTCTTAGAAATAAGATTCAATTGTTTTCTTCAATCTTGCCTAGGTAATTCGTATTTTAAATTCTTTATTTTAATTCGCCTAGATAGATTCCAAAACCCTCTTTTTAATCGTTTTCTGTTCTTCAACGTGAATGAAGCCCTGTTTAGCCTTCCTTGAGAGTACGACTTGGGTTATGCTTAATCACACTAATAACAATGATCTCGTCCAAATTGCGAGTAGTATAGTTCATTAAGCACAACACATCCTTTTAAGTATATCGGCTGGAAACATTCCTCGTGCCCAATACTGATTCTCTTTATCGGACAGTGGGTCTGGACTCAACAACGCCACGTACTTAAGGGTATAATTGAGTGAAATAAGTATATCGGCTGGAAATATTCCTCGTGCCCGTTACTGATTCCCTTTATCGGACAGTGGGTCTGGTCTAAACAACGCCACGTACTTATTTAAGCGAAACAATACTCTCGAGGTCGCTTAGTTTGCCCATTGAGATAGGACTCAAGTCCATATCCTCGTACTGTATCAATGACTTGTTGCTTCCAAACTAAATAGTTATTTTCACTAAGCTTTATAGAGATGGGTTAATTTTGAGGAAGAATGGGAATGGTGTTAACATTGTCTATGGGTGATATGGTTTCTTCGTTCGAGGAAGTATCCTCAGTGTTTTCTGAATTTGTGGCCATGTTGTATCAGGCAAAGGTATAGAGACAGGTTCAAGGAAGCCTGCTTTGATACCATGAAAGAAAGCTTGAAAAAGGTGTAGACATATTCATGAAAATGGAAGTCACAGCAATAGCTTAATTAAGATTTCGTAGATTTTTTTGCATAGGCAATACATAAGTAGATAGAGTATTTATAGAAAGGCTACTAAACCTTTGCAATACAAGCAAACAAAATACCATAACAAACACAGTATAACAACCTACTGTAAAGCTATTGTGCTATTGCTTTTGCTAACGTACAAAGTTGCAATTCATGAAGCTACATTGACCATGGCAAGTACTCGTGCTCTCTCATCCTTATTTGTTTTGCATGGTTTAGTTAGCACATCTTTCCAGATCCTTCCTTAAACTTTCTTGGTTTGATCCGAAACTTGAGCACAGCATGTTGTAGCATCATCTTCAACAGGTTCGGCTCGGTTCGATTTTCACTTTTTTACCAATTTTTTCTCACCTCTAATCATAATATATAAAGGTCATCAAAATGTCATGCCTCAACAAGTCTTATACGTAGGGTGAGAATCGAGACGAGACCGGGAGTTCTGGTCGCGATACCGAAGTCCCAATCCCAAAAAACAACTAATTTTTTGCCCTGATCCTGATCGAAATTTCGTGACTCCCGAGTCTCGAAATTGGAAAATTATAAATTTGGGGTCCAGTCTCAATGCCGAAAATAAATTATGAATTTTGAGGTAATTAACCCTAATAAATTATTTAAAATCATTATTTTGTTATTGTTAGCAATAAAATTAATTGTAAAGTTGATGAATTTAATATTAAGACTTTGTTTATTCAATATTTTACATATGATTGATTTTATTAGTTAATGATTAAATTCTCAAATTATAATGATTGATTACTTAATTATTAAATTAATGTTTTTTTCTCAATTTCTTTTTTTTCTTTACTCTTCTTAAATCTATCTTTCAAATTTTCTTTACTCTTCTTAAATCTATCTTTCAAATTTTCAATTAGTAGAAAATACTTCTAAATGTTTGTTTAAAAATTAGCCAAGTATATGTATTGTTGCTAGCATTCCTATTTTATTGCTATGTTAAATGCTAATACGTAGATGATAGTAAATTTGATTAGTTAAAATTTTATTTATAATATATATTAAGAAAAATAATTGTAAATCACGGACCAAATCGCATCAAATCATATTAGTTCAATTTAATTTGACTCAATTTTAATGTTAATCTAACTTGATCTAGTATCAAAAAAACAAATTATAACCATAACTTATAATTTTGATATAAACGGAAACCGAATTAAACTAAACCGCAAAGATAAATTTATGCCTTGAAAATATGGGATAAAAGTATAATTACTCTTTAAATCCCTTTTTTTTTATTCATCCATCTCATCTAAATTATAAATTCATCACTATTTCTCTCATTAATCCCACTCTAAAGAGGATAATATTATTCATCCAAATTTGGAGTGATAGGATTAAAGAGAAAAATAATGATGGATTTATAATTTAGATGGGAGTGGTCGATGATAAAAAAGAAGGAAATTAAAAGATAATTATATTCTTATTTCACATTTTCAAGGGATAAATTTATCAATCAAAGAGAATACAACCTAAAACGTTATAAGTTAATAAATCAACTTTTGCACAAACCAAGATAGAAGAGATATACAGGCAGGTACTACTGAATCATCTCACATCGCAAGTAACAAAAGAGAAACAAGGAAGAATCTCTCCATGTAGTTGAAAAAAAGGTTCGACAGCAACTTCATGCCTTCGGCTCTGCCCGTTTCATCAGATTCTAAATTAGTAAATCCAATGTTATATAAAAAATACGTATAAATATCCCGAGTTGGATGCAGCTGAGATTGACAAAGAAACATATAGTTTCAGTGACCAAGCAATAAGCATCATTTGGAGCACCATTCTATGCCTCAGTTCAACCATAGCTTTGGGCCGCCCGGTTCACGATCTGCAGAACCATGACTAGCAAGCTTCTGAATTCGTGAAGAGAATTCCTCAGCCTGTCAAGGGCAGAAGTTGGCACATGTACAATTATTTATACTCAGCCATGAAAACTTCATTACTACTAAGAATATTTATTACTCCATCTGTCCTGCTATCTATGTCATGTTTTTACCAAAAAGTTCTCAGTTTTGGTCAAAATATGATATAAATAGCGGGACAGATGGAATATAAAACAGTTAAGAGCACTTTGACTGCAAAGCAACGGTTAAATGTGAACGTTTGGTTGACGTGATCACAATAAAACAACAATCTGAATCAATATTTTGATACCATAAAGCATATCTAAGAATACTAAGGTAAGCAAACAGGGATTTGACTGAGGGGCTGACCTTCTCATCAATCCACATCAATGAACTCAGTTGATTGTTCAATATGCGGACAACAACATCCAGGGGATTCATTCCATCTGTTGCCTGATGCTCTCCACCCTAATGCAGCATAATCATATTCATTAAAGCCTTACCCCATTCAAAAGATAAAAGGTAAAGTAAAACAAAGGCACCTACTTGACTGGCATTGAGATTGTTTATAATTGATTTTATCTGTTCAGTCATCTGCTCCAATCCCCGCTCAATCAGTTCCGCCTGGTCATACCTGACATCAGAAAATAGATCACTTAACACTCACACCCTGTTTGATCTTGAGCAACTCTCAATCAACCCTATATTGACGCTTCTGACACGTAATAATAACTGAAAAAATTCCCACGACTGCTACATCAAAATGAACAAGTCTTCATTGGAAATCCCCCACAGACAAAAGATATCATAAGGCGCACCAGAAAAGGCCAGCTTAGGAAAATCTAGGCTTACATTGCATCCCTTGTAGATGCAGCATCATCATCAAAAAGCATTCCTCGCTCCTCTTTATACAGCCGCTCAGCTTCCTCCTCCATGCTTTGCAGTGCCTTGTCAACCTAACAAGCCCATGAAAATAAAAATAAACAAATTTCCTGACTTAAGCTCAATTACAACTTACAAGTCCAATTTAATATGTATTGTATGCAGCAAGTTCAGACTTAATGAGACCCAAAATTCTCAATAATACATTTCCAGACATTACAATACACTTCTTAATAGTATCATTCTTATGAACTACAATTTCCAACCCTAAGTAAGTGTAGTACAAAATTAAAAATGTCATTTAACGTGTTGTATATCGTCTCCTTTAACCTAAAAAAACTAATCACGTGCCTTGAAGGTTTTTCAATCAGATGTAAATGAAGTAGAAGATGCAGTATACATAATTAAAATAAGAATATATACCTCTTCCTGATGAGTTTCAATTAGCTCCAGCTGCCGCTCCAAACTACCTTGAGTTTCAACTACTTTTGCAACTTCACTCTTAAAGAATTATAAGAATAATAGTCAGACCGAGAATCAGCAAATATAGTAGCCTGATATACTCATTGATCAAGCTTCATAATGTAATAGCCTGCTTCCGACAATGGCAAGTAATAAAATACCTCGAGACTAAGAAGAATATCACGATTCTCCAGAACCCTCCGATCCCAATCAGCTATAGCATTAGCTTGTTTCCTGAACTTCCCACTACGCTCCTGCAGCTCTGCATTCCATTCTTTAATGATCTGCAACAGATTCAGCAAGAGAATTGGAGTATAGGAACAAAAATACGGACATGGTAACGGTAGAGGAATAAGTCATATGGAATGCAGAGAATTAAGAGGCATTCATTATCTAAAAGCAAATGCCCCAACTTACTTTGATTCATTAGATAATCTAAGTAATACTAAAAAAGTGAATGGAAGATCAAAACAACCATTACCTCCTCAACTGTTTTCCCAGTGATTTCAGATGGTAACTTTGGTGTGGAAGCTGGTGCTGTAGTGGTGGATGGAGCAGTACTACAGGACAAACATTAGCATGCCTTATTCAGTATTAAAAGACTTCAAAAAATAAGCTTAATGATAGCATCTATCTGCTCCAATAATAATGCGAGAATACAAGTTAGTGATTCCATGACAAACCAGACGTAATGAGTTGCATCCATGGCCAAATGATGATTAAATACAGATTATTGCCTGAGAGACTGTTGCACATAATTGCATATTTGTGTCATCACATATTACCCTATTTATTGTCCACATAATGGCGATCCAAAATGATCAAGGATTCAAGATGACAACATTTAAAAAGAAACAATATTACTGTGACCTTTTCAATAATCCAGACAAGCAAGTGTATTACACCACTGCGGAATTAGAATAGCGGTCTTTCTCATGCAATGCATGATTAGAGAGGAGAAATGGTTTAATGCTGCAGATTTAGAAGCAACACTAAGTGTAAAAATGACATAATCAACAATATTCCCCAAAGAACCCCACCAACACAGGACATAGCACTAAACTCTTTGCATTGAAAAAACAAACAAAACAAAACTGAGCAGTAGGAAGATGTACAGACCCACTACTGGAAGCTGTAACAAGGGTAGATGATGTTTGAGCAGCAGAACTGGTAATTGAGGTAACTGTGCTTGTCGAGCTCGTAGCTGTGACACCTACATATATTTTGAGATTACAATAACATCAGTCAACCCAATTTTAGTACATAAGTTATCTAGTTAAATGGTCCATGATTCTATGCAATATCACAAGAAAAAACAGAGTTAAAAGAACCTAGGTTTTTCACCTGAGTTCGATATTATATGGCAAAGCTAAACATTCAACAACTAGTTCAGCACCATGTCCCAACAGTGATCTTTGACTCTTTGTTTAGGTAGAAATATTATTGTAGTTAAAATCAAGTCACTTTATCATCAACAAATTCAAGGACTTGGTCCTACACATCTGAATTTCATTAGATGGTCTTGACTCTTTAACAGAATAAATGGACACCAAATTGCAGATCAATATATAGTATAACTGCTGCACATGACCTTGAATTTCAATTAGGAAAGCAATGAACCACATAAATGAGGAATTTTTTGGGTGTAATTTGCAAATAATTTCTACATAACGCCATTTCACATATATACATATATCACAGGATACTGCCATTTGGCCCTCTATCAATTATTTCATGGTTGAGACACCTGACAAAAACATGTCAAGTGACACAAACATGTCAAGTGATCTCTATCTGTGAACGATTAAGATCTAAGACTCAGATAATGTAATATACTGTTCATCCTGATGAACAAACATAACTACGTAACAGCAGTCAGTACCTATAAATAAGGGTGGGTCTTTATCAAATATATTTGTTGAAAAAGGAGGATAATTGTATTAGGTTTAAATGAGTGTATCATATCAACAAAAAAACAGTTAACAGCTTCTGATAGGAGAAAGAGAAAGGGAACCCACCGAAAGATGGCAGTGACAAGCTTGATTGTGTTTGTGATGCACCTGAAGCTGTCGCTGCGGGTGATTTCAAAGATAAAGAGAAAGAACTTGAGCTTCCAGAGGATGAAGCAGGTGTACTAGCTACGCCAAAACCTGTAAACCCTAAAGTTGGAGCAGATGCACTGGTCCCCGATGCAGCCACTGTCAATGAAGGAAACGTCAAACCTGAACTAGCACTGGTACCAGCAGAAGGTGCACTTGCTGCAGCCGTAGCTGAACCGCTAGTTGTCGTATTAGATGTAACAGCCGAAGCACTAGAAAGAGAAGGGGTCGAAGAAAATGAAAAACCAGGTGATGAAGATGCAGCCGTTGTGGCAGACGCTGATGAGACAGCGCTAGTGGTGCTCTTCGCAAATGAAAAATTAGTAGTAGAGCCAGAAGCTGTAGGAAATGAAAACGCGGGAGCGGACGTGGCCGATGGTGTGGCAAGTGAAAGGCCAGGCGCTGCAGAAACTGAAGTAGAGGCACTGGGAAAAGAGAAGGCGGGTGCTGACGCTGCAGTGCTTGAAAGGGAGAATGCTGCAGTCGACGCAGCGGAAGTGGAAAATGAGAATCCAGAAGCAGAGGGAGCTGAACTTGAAGAAGTGGTGGGAGGAGCGACACTAAATGGTGAAGCCGCCGAGGACGACCCAAACAAGGAGGAAGACCCAAAAAGACCAGGAGCTGATCCAGAATTTGTCCCAAATAAGGATGAGGCATTGCCTCCGGTGGAAGCTGCGGCTGAGGATCCAAATATGCTTAAAGGCGCAGAGGTCACCTGTGCAGTAGTCGCGGCAATTGGCGCTGGTGTTGACGAGCCGAATTTCCCTGTGTTCAGTGCCAAGCCAGACCCAAACGCTGGTGCACTGGTGGCTGCTGTTGATCCAAAAGGGCTAGGTGTTGAACTCGCCCCTGACCCAAATATAGAGGTGCTACTATTGGTGGCAGCAGAAGCTACAGAAGAATTGCCAAAGAGGCTGGGAGTTGGAGCACCAGACCCAAATAGGTTCTGGGACGCCGTAGCAGGGGATCCAAAATTCGATGAGGCGCCAAACGGAGATGATGACTGTGCTGGAGTAGATGGCGTAGCGCCAAATAGGCTAGACGTTTGGCCGCCTGAAGACGATGATCCGAAGATGTTGGAATTCGGAGCCCCACCAGAAGTTGATCCGAACAAGTTGGATGCAGTGCTTAGGCCAGATCCGAATACATTTGAAGTGGCCGTGGCGGAAGAGGATGAGCCGAAGAGGGAAGCGCCGAATGGGGCGGAGCCAGTCGACGCCGCTCCCGAGCCAAAGCCAAACGAAGGCGCAGAGGAGGCGGAGGTAGGGTTGGAGCCAAAGCCAAGAGACGGTGCCGATGAGGACGTCGTCGTCGTTGAGGTACCAAAGCCGAAAGATGTGAAGGAGGAGGAGGTGGACGCTCCGGAGCCAATGCCGAAAGAAGGTGCGGCGGTGGAGGAAGCCGGTGTCGTTGCCGAGCCAAAGCCGAATGAAGGTGTGGAGGAGGCGGAGGTGGGATTGGAGAAACCGAATGAGAATCCCGTGCCAGCCATTGTAACAGGAGGAAGAGGCGGCGGCGGTGTTAAACTTGCAAAGATACGGAGATGATGGGGTTAATGTGAGGGGGGAAATTAAGGGTTTGAAATTTGGGGGAAATGAAAGTATTTGGAACAAGAGGGATTTTGCTGTTCGATATTTGGGCTTAGCAATCTCATCAAATTTTACACTTAAACTCAAACATGGTTCTTCATTATTTTATGCAAATTTTGCGAAACAAACTTTTACTTTTTCATATTTCATATTAGACTCATTCAACTTTTCAATTAATAATAATTTAAATTATTAATTAAATAAATAAATAGGGTTAAATTAATTATTCACTAAACTAATAAAATTGCATAATTGATAAAATTGCAAATACACAAAATCAAGCAACATTTCACATTTATTTATATAAATAATTTGACCAATAACTTTGACATTTATTTATTTATAAATAATTCACACACACAAAATAAACGTATTTATAACTCTAATTTTAACATAAATAATTTGAATAATTGTTTAACCTATAAATATACTCTAGGTTCTCGCAAAAGCACGAGATATATCATACACGGATAAATTAACCCAAGTTGAATCTCGTGGAGAACTTAACATGACTTTCTAATTTAAAGTACTACGAAACAAACAAACGTAATATCATATAGCAGATGCTAGAAAATAATTTAATTTATGTAAAGCAAGAAATAACAAAGAAAGGTTAAGGATTAAAGGCCTAAGATTCGGAGCATCTTCCATCGATCATCTAATGTCACGATTAACACATGCATCCATTCATTAATCAAGAAACCTTAAAAGTCGTATAATTAATAAATTTTATATATTCATAATCAGACCACAACCATAACTCTCGTATTCAAGTTACACAAGTAAGAATTTCAAGATGAACAAATGAACAATTGATTCATACGTTTCCGATTAAAAATCGATGTTAATTAAATCTAGATACAAACTACAATTATCTATCAATCTTAACTAGTGGTTAATTAAGAAATTCAAACGGTGATCAATCGTCTAGATTGAACAAGAGCAATTCAATCAACAAACATAAATGAATCAAGACATCGATAATCGACTACTGAAATATGAATCATAGTAGAGAGTTAACTAATCAAACACATTCAAGCAATTAAAAGACAATGATTTTAAAATAAAGAAAACATTTACTAATATTTAAAATCAAGCATTCAAGTAGTCAATCTGCACCCTTATATCATTTGTTTCTTCCAAAGATAAAATATGAAAACGTCTTCCCAAGATTTATTACTTTTTCTAACTACCGAACCCCTATTTTCTTTTCCTTTTCGTGTATAAAAACATAAGAAACTGCAACTTAATTTGCGCGCAATGGTCGAGGCAAGTCCAACGATCGTTGCGTGTATGCCTCCTAATTTCTGGAGCGATCATTGGGTTCTGGTCTCTGACCTCCTGCTTTCGGACAGCCCAACGATCGTTGCCCCCTCACAGCAATCGTTGGGTCTTCCTTTTCAGTCTCTCCCTTTTCGATTTTCTCTTTCTCATCGATTTTCACATTTCCTCTCGATCATTCTCCATACTTCACACCATCTTTCAATCTTACCTCAGAACTTATCACCTAACGAAAATAACAAATTTGGTATCAAACAAAACACAACTCTTTAAAATTTAACTAAACTAAAACACAAACAACTAAAAATCAAGACATAAAAACTAACAATTACGAGCTAAAAAACTCTCCCAAACATAAACTTTTGTTTTTCCTCAAGCAATATCTAATTAAGGAATAAACTCAACTCAAGTCATTCATCAAAATTTAAAGCCTAAACCACCTTACATACCTTCAATCCAAGAAAATCAAGCTGAAATCAATTCTCAATCACACTAAATCATTCAATCATAACTGTAATGTTGTCTGCTAACTTAACCAATCAAAGAATTTTCATAACGATATACACACATCTCACATCTTCCTAGCCACTAAAGAAGTTGATTCTCTCTAACATCTTAAAAAAACGAGCAAGAACGTATAAGAGCATAGTCATTAGGTATAAACATCGATGGTTCTCATCGAGTGACCCAATGAGTACATTTATTGCAAATATGACCGTTGGATGTTGACTGTACTTCTAGTCGTTGGAGTTTGTCCTGCGTGACATTATGAAGTGACATATAACGTGTCATCTGACATGACACATTATAGGTTATTTTTTATCCATTTAGGCAAATCGTTAGTTTCCTCCAAGTATGGATGATCAACTCACTGGACTTATCATGTCAAGTCTATATGTTAACATGTTAGAGGGTAGGTCGACTCCAAAGTTACTTGAGTTGTCTCCACTTGATCTTATTCGGGCTTGATGTTAACCTGTGATTACAAGGTTATGTCAAATCTATAGGCCTGCTCCTAAGCAGCTCACTGTCCCTTCATAGAACAGGTTATCAAGTTACTTTGATTTGTCCATCGATCTGCTCATTGGACTGCTTTTGCATACTGGTCTGGCCTGCTTGAGTGGTTTGCTTCCAAGCATTGAGCTGGTTGTGCTATCGAGGTTGATGTTGAACATTAAGTCTAGAAAACCAGTTTAATCATATGAACATATCGTTACATCAATATGTTCTTACAGTTTGATCAACCTACAACAAATAATAAGGTCGATCCAATGGCACAGATAACTTGACATGGTCTTACAATGTAATATCTCTTCTAACACTTAGACTAAATAAAGATCAAACTCTATTGACTAGATTGTTATAGTCAACCTATCATTACATTGTAGTTGATATGCTATTAAAACACATATGATCTCTATGGACATGATAAACCTTTATCGATTTGTCCTTACATTTTTGATCAAATTGTAAGTTTTTACTCTATCTAGACATGAAAGTAAAATACAGATCGAGCTCCTATGGACTAGATCGTTAACTTGATCTATTCCTTGACAATGTGTCAATATGCAGCTATGCAAACACTTAACTTTTAAACATCAACATAACATTAAAGAACAAGCACATTGTTTTCGTAAAGCATCATCAAAACTAACAATAGCTTCAATAACATCAAAAAGGTCTCCGACAGATCCTTCACTTATTTATCATCGTTGAATATGAACCAAATCTCTCTTATTTATACTCGTTGAGAACGAGATTACACCTCTATTATTTATCATCTTCGAGAACGAGTTACCTTTGAAGGTTTACAAAATTCGTTCTTCCTAGCTATGGAGGGATATCTAGAAATTTTTGGCTTGAAGATTTTAATCAAATATCTAGTTCTAGATGTGTTTTATTTCCAAAGTATAGAATCCTCTCTAATACACTAATAAATCTTATGATATAATTGAGTGTTGGGTTTGCTACGATAATCTAGAGGAATTCTTGCAACACTTTGACTCTTGAAATATCTTAAAATCTGCTCTCTTCATTCTGAAAAATGGGTTGAAGTATTTAAAGTTTTCAATTTGTAAACTAGTCGTTGTAGCAGCTTTAAATGCGAATATGACCATTGGTGCTTAATGGACTTCTAGCCGTTGAAGTTTGTCTTACGTGTTATCTAATGTAGCATGTTGGACATGTGGGTTGTGATCCATTTAGGCAGATCATTAACTTCCTCCAATATGTGGATGAGCAGCTCATGGACCTTACAGGCCAGGTTGATGCATCGACTTGTATATGATTAGGCCGACTCCAAAATTCTTGAGTTGTCTCCACTTGATCTGTTCCAAATGTAATATCGACATGTGAATACCAAGTCAACTCCATTGAGTTGCTCCTCATGCAGCTACGTTGTTATTCATTGAACAAGTTAACGTTGATATGCTCATCACGATATGTCCACCTCACTATTTTTCCATCCCACGATATGTCCATTGATCTGCTCACTGATCTGCTTCTGTTGGCTTGCTTTTGCTGGTCTGCATGAGTGACCTGATTTTGGTGGTCTGCACCATCAACCTGTTATGTTGGCCTGCTTCCAAGCAGTGAGCTGGCTATGCTACTCCAGGTTGATGTTGAAATACTAAGTCTAGAAAATCATGTTGATCATATGAATATATCGTTAAATTTACATGTCCTTTGCAAGGTGATCTCTCTTCTAACAATTAGTCTAAAATAACATCAAACTCTATTGACCAGGTTGTTATAATCAACTTATAATTACATTGTAATCCCTCCATCCCATTAATAATGACTCACTTTGACCAAAATTGTGAGAGCTTTTTGGTCAAAGTGGGTCATTATTAATGGGACAAAGAGAGTAGTTGATATGCTATTTACGCACAGGCGGGTTAATCTGTATGGACCAGGTTGATACTGTCAATATGTCCTTACACTTTAGGTGAACATACAAGTCCAACACTTAGTCTAAACAAATAGGTAAATATATATGGATCAGATCGTTAGACTCGATATGTTCCTCAACATTGTGTCGATCTAGACTATGAAAATACTTAACCTCTAAGCATCATTATAACATTAAGGCACAAGCACCGTGGTTTCGTAGAACATCATTAAAACTAAAAATAGCTTCAACAATATCAAAAAGGTTTCCAACACCAATAAGGTCTCAGATTCTGTTACACCGCATGGTTTTCATAGCCCTTATTTATCGTCTGGATTTGGCCAGATGCTAAAGAATGACTTGTGATGTCTGGTCCAACCTTTTTGGTTTCTCTGCTTTTTAAGAGCATTGGTTTATCATGCATCACGCTCTCTAATCTCCTCCATTAAACATCGCCAAAGTTGATCCTCCCCAGAAAGTCTGACTATTCCTCTTTATAATAGATGTTATGCTGGCAATCGCAGTCATGACCACGTGACGCCTTGTTCAATAACATTTACTAATGTTATTTTATATCACAAATTTTCATTATATTCATCCATTTCCATTCTTATATATGCTCTTGTAATCCCACAAGATACTCTTAAAAAATTCACTCCAATTTTATGATTTTTGCTTTATTTTTTCAATTTTTAAATCCTTAACACGGGAACAGATAAACGAAACATGATATACCAAAATACAAATTGCTTATGTGTATACCTCCCTCCAGTAGTGATGATGCTGAAAGAGATTTGAGGCGGTGGAATTTGGGTGGGGATGGAGGGTTTTTTCTACCATAAGTGTCAAAATTGGGTTGGATGAATTGGAAAAAGTCAAAAGGTAAAAAGATTCTAACGTTTTTTGTATTTTAATTTTTATTTTAAATAAGTTAATTTTAAAATTTTAGTTTATAAGTGAATGTCTATGGGTTTTCTTACAATGAAAATGCTTACCCGCCAACGATGAATGAGTTAATACGCCATTGAATGACGTGTCATACTTTCTAGATAAATATTAAATATTTATTAATTTTTTATTAATTTTGAATTTCCTACTATGATTTATAGATTATGGTATGGTTTATATTATTCAATAAAAAATAAACAAAAATAAACAAAATCATAGTGATTCATATGCTGATATGGCAACCATATCAGCCGTGAGCACGTTAAGTTGTGCCCACCAGAAACGGTGGAAAAATATTATATCTTATGAATAAAACAACAAAAATGAGACATTAAGATGTGTTATATAAAGTTCGAGTGTTATTTTGAAACAATCCCTAGTTTGAGATATTGGTGAAAATACTAAAAGTCGTGTTTTATGTCTTGCTTTTACCAAATCTCCTAAATCTCTTCTTTAACTAGTCTCGATGAATCCTTTCCAAAATCAACGAGAAATTTTAGGTTCTCGGTTATAACTTATAATTGCATCAAAACCCACATTGCAAATCTTTTATTACCTAACCGTGTGATATCTCGTCTTTAATTAATACGAGGGTGATGTGTGACATAATTAATGATTTAAGATTCAATATATGTATTTTCTTTAATTTTAACATGAATGTTAAAATATTGTTTAAAATATATGAACTTTAATATTTAATTGATTTTTGACAGGAATTAGATTTCATTCAAAATCGAAGCTGACATAGTAGTACTTATCCAACATGGACATAAGCTAATGATTTTTAAGTACACGAACTTTTGACAGATTTTTAATTTTAACATAAACTTAAAATATTTTGTAAAATACACGTACTTTGGTAATTACTCGATTTTTGACACGAGTTCATTTTTACCCAAAATTGAAATTGACATGACTATATTTATCTGACATGGACATAGCTAGTCAAATAGAAAACTCGTATGATGTCGCTTCAAGAACGTTTTTATCATTGAATGAACTAGGATTTATAATGAAAATTGACTGTTATTTGGATCAAGAAGAAGAAATTTATCGATAAATGAAAATTTTAAGTTGTTATATGTAAAAAAATAAAATAAGAACTAGATGTCCCTTTTAACTACTTATAATCTTCCAATTTTCAGAGCGTTAACCATGAAAGTCTCTCATTAACATCACGATCACCACGTTAAGTTGTGCTTACCGTGAGCAATGGAAGTTGGCACAATTTTATATCTTAAGGATATGTTTGGTAGTCAAGATATGATATAGCATATGATAAAATCGGTACATGAAGTCAAGATTAGAGTGAACAACATAATATCTTAGTTTGTTGTGTACACATATATAAATCTCATTATACTTTTTATATTGTTATTTGGTAAACCATGTTATTGAATAAGATATGTTTAATTATAAAGAGTTGGAAAAAGTGTAGGTGTGGTAGTGGAGGTGGTAGAGAGGACGGTGGTGGAGGAGGAAATGAAAGTGGTGGAGAAAATGGAAGTGGTTTGTAGAACAATTGAACCAAGGATTCCAGGAGGAGCCGCCGTACCAAAGGGTGTTCTTCATATTGAGAATTGACTGCTCTTCCACCGCCTCTTTTTGGGCGCCGCCTCCGCCATTTTCAATATCATTGAAGATGAAGACAATGACTTCCTCTGACTGCTTTTGATAGACTATGGATGTAATAGAAAAGTAAATCACACACAAGCTTCCTCAAACGAGGACCACATATAGTTTCCTCTGCCACAACCAGTAAATCAAGACTGCAAAGTAATTTTATTCCACACCCTTCAAGGGCAAATCCCAAACAATATAAGTACTCCTCAGACCCACGAACAATATCTCAAAACAATTACCAAAATTGGAACTAATAACAAAGGAAAATAGTAATTCAAAGAACTAAAAAAAGAAATGATAATAATCTGCATCGATCACTTCGGAATCTTCGCATGACGCTGGTAAACCCGGATTATCGTTGGCGACGTGCTAACAACTACATCCCCCGTCGAAATAGTCTTGTCCTCAAGGTTGAATTCTAGAAATTGCCCACGCATATCCGCCACATCCATTCAAGTGGACTCATCCGCATCTAAGTTACGCCAACGAATAAGAACCTGCTCAACATCTTGGTCACCCCGTTGAACTGTATGACGGTCTAACACCGAATCTGGCATAACAGGTGGTTCGACTGACAACAGATTTTCCAGAAGGGTGGGGAAAGCAACAGTCGTTCCTATAGCTCGATTCAACAATGAAAAATGGAAAACAGAGTGGATGCGGGACTCCGGGGGAAGCTGCAGGCAATAAGCAGCAGAACCAATCTTCTCCAATACCGCAAACTGACCAAAATACCTCGGGGCCAACTTTGTATTCCCAGCAGAAAATAGTGACTGTTGTCGATACGGCCTAAACTTGAGGTAGACCAAATCACCATCTGCAAACTCAAGAGGCCGACGATGTTTATTAGCCTCACGGATCATACCCTACTGGGCTCTTTGGAGATGGGATCGAAAGGAGGACATAATGTCATCACGCTCACGTAGATCGTTGGCCAAAACCTGGACTCGAAC
The DNA here is from genome assembly GCA_026898415.1 of Leonotis leonurus. Taxonomy (NCBI): domain Eukaryota; kingdom Viridiplantae; phylum Streptophyta; class Magnoliopsida; order Lamiales; family Lamiaceae; genus Leonotis; species Leonotis leonurus. Next base: position 231,597 of record JAPKLX010000105.1, on the reverse strand, counting down.
CTCCCCAGGAAGGAATGTCGCAATGATGGGTGGCGGTTGGCCATAGACAACTTCGAAAGGAGTGGTTCCCGCAGCCGAGTGAAACCTGTATTGTAACAAAACTCCGCCCAAGACAGCGAAGATAAGTCTCCACACACCTATTAAGGACCTCTATTTGTCCATCCGTTTTTGGGGTGGTAGGAAGAGCTAAGAAAGAGCTAAGAAAAATGGGGTCTATGTCCGATAATATTGATCCTAGGATGCCATGCAGGCGCTTAACTTCTTGCACAAATGTGCTGCCACAGATCAAGCCGTAAACGGTCTCTTCATGCCAATAAAATGACCATACTTCGAAAGTCGATCAATAACTACCAAAATGCAGTCTAGACCCCCGGAACGGGGCAAACCATGACAAAATTCATACTGATGTCTTCTCATATGTGAGTCAGAATGGGCAAGGGATTCACAAACCCTGCTCGAGATTTAGTCTCATACTTGTGGCGTTGACAAATGTAACACCTAGAAAAATTCACGTGTTTGTTTTAGGTTCAATTAAGATTTAAAGTCCTCTTCCGGAAAATAAAATTTCATTAATTAGATTATCCTGAGAAAAATATAGATTCGAGAATGTAATCCCTACGATAAAAATCACGGCGTTTTATCCAACAATCAAGGTAGAAAGTATTTTAAATCTAATGCTTTTAGTTAGTATTTTAAATAGAATAAAATGAGTGTTTAATAATTTTTATGTAATTTTATTTAATTAATAGATTATTTATGTTGATTAAGTTTAGATAATTGTCTTAGTTAAGAGAAATAATAATTTAAATGTATAAAAGGAGTATGATACGTGTTGAAAGAATAGGAATTTAATTCATATTCATAATTATACATAATTATATAGATATAGATGAATTAAAATATTTAAATAAAAGAAATGTATATCCTCTCCTTTCCCTAAGTTCATCGCCATTTCATCTTCTTTCTCCTCCAGTGTATCTTCTTTCCTTCTTCTGTAAATTTCTTTCAAAACCAGTAAAGCTTTTGGATTTTGTAGAGAAACTCAGAATCTGCCACTTTTCTTCCCTCTTCTTTGTGATATAGAAGGTAACTATATTTATCCTATTCTTAATCAAACTTTATTGTGGATTAAGCTTTTGAATCATCATTTTCCTTTTATAATTGAAACCTAATTGCAGAATTTGATTTGGGAGAAATTCTGAAATTTCAAGTGCATGTGTAGATGAACTTAGGTTTACAACTTGTGCATGAAATTGATGGTTGGGTTTTTTTTGATTGAATCAATAATTTGTTTTAGAATTTGATATAGATATATTTGAGGTTTGGTTATTGAATTAGGTATTTGAAAGTAGAGGAAATATTAGAACCAACTTGTTTTATGTTATGTATTTCTGCCTCTGTAATCTGTCGTCTCTCTTCTGGTATTTCATATTCCTTGTTAATTTTATACATATTAAAATACTAAGGAAAGTTAGGAGTATTCTCCAATTTGAATCAACTCATTTCGTTTTATTTTCAATTTGTTATGATTTTTGAAAATTTGGTGCTCAAGCTGTTAGAAGTCTGCCGAATTCTGGGCAGGTTGTTGAACTTCAAAAATTCGGGAAAAATAGGAATTTAGTATTCTGGAGGATTTTCTTTTTCCAAAATGTAGTATATGATGTCTATTTTTGATTCATATTTTAATTGGATCTTATTTCGGATATTTGATATATTTTGAACATTTTACAAACAAAGGTGTCACTGCATATTAGTGTATGTTTTGAAGGAACCTAATTTTCATCTTAAATTATTGTCTAAGTCTTTCTCTCACCTTTTGAATATTCATATAACCTCTTGAACTTTTGAAGTTACATCTCTGAAATTTCTTCAACTTGTAAGACGTTAGGATGTAAGGATTTAATCACCATATCATTGAACTTTGAATTCAATCTATGTCCTTTTCATACCCTGTTATTTCACCCTCTAAATGCAGACCTTTTCAATGGTTTAAACTTGTCCAAATCTTCTGAGATTTTGTAGGAAGATACATTAACATGTTGTTCATATTTTCACCAAGTTTCAACCCGAAATGTTATATTTTAAATTTACCATGAATTTTCTAAGAAACTGTAGACAGATTCTCGTCTATATAGAGAACTCTTTTAAATGTTCATAACTCTCCCATTTCAATGAACATTTATAACCATTTATTTTTCAACCATCCTCAACTTATAAGGTATCTATAGATGACACTCTTAATACCTAAACACTTAATATGTATGATAGCATAATATTTTAGAACAATTAAGACTCTAAGAATAGTATATGTGATAATAAGTTTGTGAATGAACTCATTAATGAATATATTAGATTGAAGGAAATAAAGTCATTCAAATTTTTATATATAATTTATAACTAAAAAGTGTTCTTATTAAGGGGAGAGTAGGACTTTAAACGTGTTTGAATGAGAAATTAGGTGCTAGAATGTGAAGATTTATAAGAAGTGAAATGATACTCAAACTTAAGTTCATCATTGTAGGATCATTTCAAGAAGGGAGTACGTCAAACGAAAATCCTTAATAGCAAGTAAAGTGTCGTGGATAACATGTGGGTTTCTTTTCTGAACGATATCTTGAGTTAATGAACTCGAATTATGAAAGTATGAACTGTTATGTATATTAAATGCTTACGATGAGAATATGACTTATTGTGTTGCCTTCAATATGGAGTGTCAGTAAATCCGAACTCACTACGTCTCATGGGAATTTCCCTTGGGCGATGCCAATAATTGTGCCTTGGTGTTTTCGATCGGCCCAAGGTTGTGCACATAGTCTAGCTTGGTGAACTCGGCCGGGTTCCCATGCTAATAAGTAAGCATTACTTGGGATAATTCTTACCCTTGTAGCGAGAACGGGACACATAAGTATAATTATAGGCCTAAATGTATGAACATAATGCATAATTCGTTAACGAATAAAATTTGTGTTTCACTGATAACTCGGGTTATGAAATCCACTGAGTACAATAGTGCTCAGCCCAAATATCTTTTCAAATATTTTGCAGGTTAAAACAAAACAGCGGAGTTGGCTATGAGTTGGGCCCGTCCGAATCTATTCTGATTAAACTTTGTTTGAACGCCTCCTTTTTGAGAACCCTATGTCATATACTCTCGTTGTTGTACGAGTTTAGACCAACTCTTGTTACTTTTCATTTTCGAACCATGTAAATATTGACTCTTTTGTGTATCTTTCACGAACCAATGTCTTCATAAATTGGTCTCGTGGGTAATCAGCGTGCCAAGCTCCTGGCCTTTTTGTTCTTAATCAAGATGTTATTTTGAATTTCTTTTATTATATATTTAATTGTTAATCCGCATAAGCCCCTTTTACGGGGTGTTACAACAAATGTCGCACTCGGCCACGTAAGTAGTCACAACCCTCATCATACCGGGCCAATAGATTATGACTGCAAGTCGCCGATAAGTTTTGAGGGACCCCGAATGACCGCCACTTGGGGTGGTATGAAACTCGTCAAGAAACTGGCGCACCCATGGAGAAGATCGAGGTATTACCAAGCGTCCCTTGTAGAGAAGAGTACCATGCGACCAACTGTAATGCTTGGGAGTGGGACGACCCGCAATAATATCATCAATGATTCGCGAAAGCTCAGAATCATTGCGGACTGCAAAGAGGACCAGTCCAGCCAACGCGGCTTAGACACCGCCGACAAGTGAATTTCCTCATACCTCCTTGATAAGGCATCGGCAGCCTTGTTATTAGCTCCCTCTTTGTATACAATCTGAAAATCATACCCAAGCAACTTTGTGGCCAAATTTTGCTGTGCGGGAGTGGTTAACGATTGACTCAAAAGATGTTTAAGATTGCATTGATCAGTGCGAAACACGAACCGACGCCCTAATAAATATGGTCGCCAATGTTGAACCGCGAGAACCAATGCCATGTGTTCTCGCTCATAAGCTGAACGAGCAAGCAATCGTCCAATGAGATGTTTGCTAAAATAAGCAATAGATTATTTTTTGTTGCATGAGTACCAAAAGCATCACACTTGATGACAAATTCATGTGAGAAATCAGGCATTCAGAGGACCGGGGCTGAAGTAAGGGTTGCCTTAAGGGCGTGGAAGGCAGTGTCAGTCTCGAGGGTCCACTTCCAATCTGCAAGGTGTTCCTTCTTAAGTAGGTTTGTCAAGGGGCCTGCTATCTTCCCATAATTGCAAATGAATCGACGATAATACCCGGTGAGACCTAGAAACCCATGCAAGGCCTTAGGAGAAACTTGAGTTGGCCAGCTTACCACAACCTCTACTTTGGTGGGATCCATCTGTACCCCTTTGAATGACACAACGTGGCCCAAATACTCAACCCGTTCTCTACCCAAAACACATTTCTTAGGGTTGATAATTAAGGAGTGGTGTGATGAACGCCTATCGAAGGTGAGTGAGGTGAGCATTCCATGTGGTGCTGTAAATCAATATGTCATCAAAAAAAACCAAGATGAATTTTCGGAGATACGGCCAAAAAATATAATTCATTAGACTCTGGAAAGTAGCCGGAGCGTTTGTCAAGCCGAACGGCATAACAAGGAACTCATAGTACCAGAGTGTGTTTGAAAAGCAGTTTTGTGCACATCAGCCGGTGCCACTCTGATTTGATGATAACCAGCATGGAGATCGAGCTTTGTAAAGAAACGGGAACCATGCAACTCATCCAACAACTCTTGTATGACTGGAATTAAGAACTTATCCGGTACGGTGACTTTATTAAGAGCCCTATAGTCAACAAAAAAACGCCATGATCCATCTTTCTTCCAAACTAACAACACTGGAGTGGAATATGGACTGGTGCTCGGCTGAATAAAACCGATGGAAAACATTTCCGCATTAACCATTCCATCTCATCTTTTTTAGTGTGATTGTACCTGTAAGGTCTCACTGATACTGGATGTGTACCCAGAATGAGAGTGATGCGGTGGTCAAACGGTCGGCTAGGGGACAGAGGAGCCAACTGTTGAGTAATGCTCGGAAATTCTACCAAAAATTGAGATATGGCGAATTGTTGACCCTCAGTGAGGAATTTAGAGGACACTGGTGGCTGCTATATGGGTAGATTAGTGAGAGAACAAAGTAAATACAATTCATCATCCAAATTTAATGTCGTGAGATCGGCATGTAAATAAGCATTCCTTGTGAGCGAGGTGTACGCCATGCAATTTCTTAATTCTATCATCAACCATAAATTCCATAGATAGAGAAGCCCAATTGGCCGTGATGTCGCCCAACGTCGAAAGCAAGGAAACTCATAATATTAGATCAACGCCCGAAAAGGGAAATACATAACAGTCAACCAAAAATGTATGAGAAGAAAGGGAAAGAGGTACTGCAATACACTTCCCATGAGTTGCAACCTTAGTGCCATCACCCAGAATAACCTGTGAGCGCGAGCTGTGATCGATTGGAAGGTCCAACGCCACTGTTATCCGTTATGCTAGATAACAGTGGCTAGCACCGCTGTCCACCATGACAACCAGGCTGGTCTCCCCTATGGAACTAATTAATTTCATCGTCTGAGCGCAATCGAAACCATTGGAGGACAGTTTCGAGAGCTCAATGTGGCTGGCTTCGGGTTCTTCAGATATCTCTTGTTTAGTCCCTTCTGTTTAGTGTGTTTTTGTTGCATTTTAACTCGTTGTGTTGTGTCTATGTCTTTGTTTTTATGTTTTTCGTATTATTTTAGTTCGTTTTTACGCCGGTTCTTGTTTTGTAGTGTATGATGCAAGGTGGAGTGAAATATGATGGAATTGAGCTAGGAGTAGTGCGGAAGAGGTCGTGGAGCAAAGTCGGGCGAGGAAGAAGCGATACAAGCATGGTACGGGATGGAATTGAGCACAAGGAAGCTGACCGTGCAGCTAGCGATCGCTGGGAATGCTGCTACAGTGGAATAGAAGGTCAAGGCCAGTGACCGCTGACTTCCTAGCGGCCGCTGGCTCTGCAGAATTTGTGCGTCAGAAGGTCAAGGCCAGCGACCGCTGGCTGGCAGTTGCAGGCGTGTTTAAATCATCCTTTTGGGCGTCATTTGTACTCTCTCTCCCTCCCCATGTAACTAGAACCTCTAAAACACTTAGTTTTTACTGCTTTTCTAGTTTAGGATTAGAGAATTCCAATGGATTGAAATGGATTCCGACTTTGGATTCTTACGTTTCAATTAGTAAGTTTCCTTCTTATGGTTTCCTTTTATGAT
>JAPKLX010000105.1:213884-225349 GCA_026898415.1 Leonotis leonurus | reverse complement strand
TTACGTTTCAATTAGTAAGTTTCCTTCTTATGGTTTCCTTTTATGATTCTACCTTGTATATGATGTTTGGTTAGATCTTACTTGGATTGGATGTTTATGTTCTTATTTGATGTTTGTTTGATCTATGCCCTTGATTAACTTATTTTGTATGGAATATAATGCTTGATCGCCATTGAATTCATATGTTTATGTTAAGTAGATTGATCATTTTGCTTGACATAAGACCTAGGGTTAATCAACATTATTCTGAACCGAAAACGTAAGAATAATATTCTATATGAGATTAAATAATTACTAGAGGTGCGAACTGTATACGAAAGTAAAGATCACGGATTAGTGTATTAATACGAAAGTAATTTGCTAAGCAACCTTTGGTGTTCTTAATTGAATATGGATGCATGATCAATTAGACATTGAATAGGAGTTGAACATCTTATCCTAAAGCTTCAATCCGTTGGGATTCGTTTAGCTGCTTTTAATATTTATTTCTTTATTATTATACCTTATGGTCATAGTATGTTTAGGATTTCTGTTTTCTCGTTTAAATAACACTTAGGGTTAGAGTCGCCCTGTTAATCTTTCCATCGAGATCCGACCGGGATTAGCTTGCTACATGCAATCAACCTCGTAATAATTTGCGAGAACTTAGAGTACACACTTTAGGCCTAACACCTTCCTCCACCTCGACTGCGTGAAGTGACTCTTCAGATATCTCTTGTTTACTAAGGTGCTTCATTGGGCATTTGTGCAAGGATCCAAATTGACCCCTGCATTGAAAACATTTTCCCTTGGCGCGATATTCCTTCACCTCCTCGGTAGATAAGTGCCGGAGGTTTCTGTTCGGCTGAGATCATGAGTACTGTTGGGATGGTGTATTCGGCTTGTTGCTAACAGTGTGTTGCCCAAATTGAGTACCATCTGCCGTTGACTGCCCACCGCGAGGATATGCAGATGGACGAACAAAATTCATAGGTGAATTAGGTGGTTTTCCATAAGAGAAAGAAGGGTCGAATGACCTACTTAGGCGCCGAGCAGCGCGGATGGCCAGATGAAGGTCAGCTGCTTCGGGCTCGGTTATGCAATCCTGAATTGACTGTTTGAGGCCGCCCAAAAACATACCCAGATATTGTTCTTGTGACAAACTAGGAACGAGCACGACCCCCTCTTCGAAGAGAGCCAAATAATCGTCCAACGAGCCTATCTGTCAAGTAACATGGAGAGTTTCATAAGCATTCTGGGTTGTTGGGTTGCCAAATCGTTCGATCAATTCTCTAGAGAAATTCTCCCACGAGATGTGAGGGGTTCTGCGAATCACCCCTTGGGCCCAAAACATAGCCCTTCCCGCCATACCAATCAGGGCCAATGGGACCCGTTCAGAGCCTGGGGTATTGTGGACCAAAAAAAATTGCTCCGCCTGCCCTAACCAGGCCATTGGATTGGAGTCGTCGAAGGAGGGAAAATCCATTTTCGGATGTTGATATGGAATTTGCGGCGATGCGTTTGGTGGGTTTGGGGGCGGCGGAGAAGCCGTGGATCAGGACTCCGACGCAGAGGGTGGCGGCCCCATCCTGTCGAACTTAGAGAGAAGTGTATCGAACATTGTTTCCAGGCGTTGTTGTCTCTTCTCCGTCGCGGCCATGGAAGTCAAAACAGAATCCTTGATCTGTTCCACCAACTTCTCCACTGATTCGAGTTTCTCCTTCTCAGACGTGGATCTCGTAATTGTCATCAAGAAAGAGCGGCAGGTCGGACCAATTGATAGATTATGGATGTAACAGAAAAGTAAATCACACACAAGCTTCCTCAAACGAGGACCACAAAGAGTTTCCTCTACCACAACCAGTAAATCAAGACTGCAAAGTAATTTTATTCCACACCCTTCAAGGGTAAATTCCAAACAATATAAGTACTCCTCAGACGCACGAACAAGATCTCAAAACAATTACCAAAATTAGAACTAATAACAAAGGATAATAGTAATTCAAGGAACTAAAAAAGGAAATGATAATAATCTGCATCGATCACTTCGGAATCTTCGCACGACACTGGTAAACTCAGATTTCCGTTGGCGATGTGCTAACAGCTTCTGCACCGACGTTGTTCTTCTATTTCTATCACTTCTGAAATATGTAAGTTGGTCGAAAATCATATAATAGCGCCCAATTCAAGCTCAAATTTTTTTCAAAAAAGAAAGAATTTTTCGTGGAAGCCAAGAAATTGGAACTTGTAGTAGCATGAAAAGACTAAAAGTTGGTGCAAAGTTGTTTCAATTTTTTACCTAGAAGGTTAGTTGAAGACATTTAAGAAATGTGGTGGTGACAATGGTGGTGGCGGTGGTGGCGGGGTGTAAGCAGAGGTGGCAGTGGCGGTGGAGAAGGGGAAACAGAGGTAGTGATGGCAGTGGAGAAGGGGAAGGGGGTGGTGAAGAATGAGAATGAGAAGGGGAGCGTAAGAGAGTATGTAAGAGAGAGAAAGTGGGATGAGATGAGATTATTTTAGTCATGCCAAGTTCGTAGGATTAAAATGTATGCTGAAATAGTGATTTTAGGATGGGCCAAGATTTTAATAGATGGTCGATGTGTTTATTACATTTGATATCAAACACATGATTTGATAAGATAATTTAATCTTAATCTGACATATCTTGGCTACCAAACCAGTTCGAGAATAAAACAACAAAAATGAGACATTAGTTGCATGTATTATATAAAGTTCGAGTGTTATTTTGAAGCAATCCATAGTTTGAGATATTTTGGTGAAAATACAAATAGTCGTGCTTTATGTCTTTCTTTTACCATATCTTCTAAATCTCTTCCTTAAAAATTGGATTACATTAACATTAAATTAAATAGCTCCATCACAGAGGACTCGAACCCGAGACCTACTGCCTTGAGCATTAACCTCACTACCACTAAGCCAACACACGAACACTTAAATCTCTTTTATTAGGCTCGATGAGTGTTTTCCAAATTAGTGAATGATGAATTGCAAGCTCTCGGTTATAACTTATAAGTACATCAAAACTCACATTGTAAATCTTTTATTGTCTAACCGTGTTATATCTTGTGTTGCATTAATATGAGAGTGATACGTGTCATAATTAATGGTTTAAAATTTAATATATGTGTTTTTCTTATGTATACCGCAAATCTTGAATCCTAAAGGTGTCCACAACAATGATGTGGAGTAGTTTTTTACGCCATATCAATATTTGGAAGGAACGAAGATAAAAGAAAAATGTAAAGAAAATGAATAAAGAAATACCTTCAAAAGACTCTACTTTTCATGTATACATGGATACACGCACCAATCATAGAGTGCGCATGGTCCATCCATCATGTCACATGCACCAATAACAAAACAAATTGGTTTCAATTTAAAACTAGTTTCTGATTTTTAATTTAGAAATCAGTTTTATTTTACTGCAATAGTGTTTTCGTTTTGAGAATCTAGAAAAAAGCAACTATCGTGGGTGCCCTAATTATGTCACGTGACAAACTTGTTTTAATATAACACGAGATGTTACACTGTTAACGAATAGAGAATTTGATTCGCATTGCATAAGTTAAAACAATTAAGGCCATGTTCGGTTTATTGGGTCATATAGTACCAAGACTCAATCTTGAATTTCCATCTAAGATAAAATTTATCATTGGGGGTAGGCTAAGACTCAAAATATTAGTATTAGCTATCTCATATAGCTTTTTAATTAAATCTTGAATTTTATCTTATAAACCAAACATAAATTATTGTATAGATTCTAATCCTAGCAATCAATCGCCCCAAAAAATATTACTAGCTCTCCCTCCATCCCATTTATTTAAATACACTTACACTTTTCATCAAAACTTTAAGATTTTTTTTATTATCAAATGTCTAAATAATAAATGTGATCCTAGGAGTATAAGAAAAGAAACAAGTAAAAGTGTTATTTAATTAAAATTTTACAAATTCAGTAGAAAAAGTGACTTGAGAGAGAGAAGTACAAAGAAGAATATAATTTACAGCTTCTTCCTGTCCTATCAAGCATATGTCATATGACTAATCCCTATTGTAATATATAGATAGATTCAAATACAATCAATCTAACCTTTACATTTTAATTTACTTAATAGTATTATCTCATTTGAGTTTAACGACGAGAGGTACTCTCCTGGCAATGGAGGGAAAGATCTCGATGGGACGCCGCCACGTGGCAGTCGACAGGAGCATTTGGAGCCCAGAATCCATGAAAGCCAAGAGGAAAATTCAAATGTCTTGGCACTTCATACCTCGCCACCACACCATTCTTCTTCCCAATCAGTTTTGAGTCCAAAACAACAAGGTAACATCTCTGCGTCGACACTGCGTACTGCAAAGAATAATCCCAAAACAATAAGTAATTATTAAATCTAACCGGAAAAAGAAAGAAAAAGGGTTGATTTTGATGGTACTCACTTCTACTACTAGAAGAAAGCCGTCATCTTCGGCTTCGCCGCCGGCTTTGGGTATGAAAACTGGCTCCCCGATGAATCGACGGCGAGCGGTGGACCAAGTTTGGATGGCTTTGGTGGCGGTGTTCATCTTCACCACCGTGTCGAATGGGAAATGCGGCAAGGCTCGCCGTGCACCGGAGCAGGTTGCCGCGTAGATGTAGGTGTTTCTCTCGCCGGAGTATTCTTGATTTATCACCGGGAAATCCGAGGGTTTGCTCCATTCAGTCAGGTTGTCTACGCTGCAGTCTGTGCAGTTCCCGTCCACCCCCAGTTTTATATTAACCTGCATTTAGTTATATTATTATATATATAAATATATGCTCCATCATCTAATTTCTTATCAATCTTCATTTTAATTACTATTAAATAATTAGATCTACCTTCACTAAGTGAGGCAGCAACGTTTCTTGGCCTTGTTTTAAGTTCATCATAGAAGGGTCCAATTTACCACTCTTCCAATCATATCCTATAAAGATTAAAATAAAAAAATCAAATATAATGCATATATAAAATCATAATAAATATATAGTTTAAAAAAAAGAAGAAGGAGAAAAAGAATACCAAACATTTTCTGGAAATTGAACCAGTGGTAAGAGCAGGAACTGGCTTGAATTTGAATGTGAATATCTCCATTAACAGATTTGTCTTGGAAGGCATTTCCAACGTGAAGCACCCACATTTGTGAAGGTGCTTCAATGGGGACTCTCCAATCCCTCGATTCCTTTATTTTGGGGTTTGAAAATCTTGGAAGCAAATATATTGGGGATGTACTTTTGCTTGGGTTCACTGCTAATGAAGATATCATCGGAGAAAATCCACATAACGCCGTCATTGAACCTGCACCATGCATATTTATTCATACCTAATTAATTACTATATATATATATAATGTCACCATATTTAGTACTAATATATAATATAGAATTAATTAATCAAATAAAATAATTATGACGACTGAGTTTGTAACACTTGGAACAGTATATATATCGTTTTCAAATAATTAAGCCAAATCGCTCATGACGTTGAGCTTTAGGGTTATTAATTAATTCCGAGGATATTTTAATTATAGAATAGTAGTATTATTTTGTCTTTGTAACGAGGGAAACTAATATGCTGTAGCATTGTTCCAAGAAAGGTACCATGTTTAGTGTTTTGTCATTTTATGTGCAACTTAGTAAGAACCGATATGATCATATTTTATTTTTTTTCTGAGTATTCATAGCATGTTCTATAAATGGTTAATAATTAATTAATTGATACTCCAAGATTGTTATCATCGTACTAATTAATAAGGATAGGATTGTAGTAAAACAATCTATTTTAATTAATACCTGCAACGTCTAGCTTGATTCTGTTTCCAAACAGTATGTAATGTGAGTCTGTAAAGGCCCAGTCGTGAATCATCAAGTGATCTGGAATGCTGAATTCTTGGCTCTGTACCAGCTTGAAATTCGAATCTAGTTCTGCACAATTATATATATATATATAATATGAAATTAATAAAGAGAATTACTGCAGACTAATATATACTTTTGTAACGTTACGACACCTATGTACTTTTGTCTAATTATACATGTTGTTTTATCCTATATATTTAGGAGATATTTATTACAAGTAACTACGAGCTTAGATCTCGTTTTCATATATTCCGACAAAACTCCAACGCTGGCAGTGTTGAATATCCCAAGAAAGTAAAACAAATTAAATATCAACATTGAAGTCATCGTTTTAACCAAGTAACTACTGAAACTGAATTCACAAATATTTTTATAAATTCATACTATTATATATAGTCATGAATCATGATCTCTTTCTACACGAAATTACTTTACAGTACTTTCTCTTAATTTTCTGTTAAAAGCAGCTGCTTTTTTCATTTTTAGCTTGTTTCACTAAAAACTAACCTTTTAAAATTTGTGGATTCCATAATTTTTTTTCATCTTTTACACTATTTTTTTAATCTACGTGTTAAAAGAAAAATAAAAACAGGAAATAATGAGATGGTGGAAGAATATAATTAATTACTTACCGTAAATAGTGAAATTGCTGCGTGGAAGTAACATATCCTCGGCATTGCATGACATGATTAATAATCTATTTCTTCTGACATCAATTTTGTAATGAGACAACATTCTCTTGGGAGGCATATTGAACACCCCTGCACAATTTGATTCCCATATATATATATATATATATTAAATTAAACTCCCATAATTATGAATTTAATTATAGCATGTAAGATTTAAAAATCACAGATTAATGAGAGCTATTTAATTTATGCACACGTGTGATTTGTTAGTGAACTATTTATACTATTACTATTAAATATTACATGTATATGATCTTACCGTATAGTAACGGTTTCAAGATTCGAGCGGCGACGTCTAAGAAATTGGGCTTCAATGATCCATCGCTGTTGTGTTCATCGACTTCCGGCGATATTTTCCCACCGCCGACGACGTTAAACCTTCCGACGGTGCTCAAAGAGTGAGGTTCGATCTCGTAGGGATCGCCGCCTTCCCACAAGCAGAAGAGGCGGCCGCCCCACCGGAGAACGCTGGTGTTGGCGACGTTCTTCATCACCTTCGTGTTACCCACCATCTTCCCCCCCTTCAGCACCGAGAAGGGGCCGCGGTGCGTGAACCGCCACGCGCCGGTGGCGGGGTCCCGCTCCTCCACCTGCGCCTCCGTCTCGATGTACCGCGCCGAGAAGTCCACCTTGCCTCCGCCGATGCTGAAGGCGCGGAGGTAGCCGTGGCCGTCGAGGGGGTGGACGGTGGAGCCGTGGTCGTCGGAGAAGAGGCCGGGTCCGGTGAGGTAGTAGGTGCCGGAGGGGAAGTCGTGGGGCAACGCGCCGTCCACGAGGCGGAGGGAGACGGGCTCTGCCGTCTCAGCGCGCTGCGACACAAACAGGAATTGGTAGTCCCAGAAGGCGGCGACGGCGTCGTCAGAGCCAGTCGTGTCTTGAACTGTTGGTGGCATGATCGGAATGGTGGTGGTGGTGGGGGCGGAGATGGATATGGCGCGGGGCACTGTGGTACTGGGCTTGTGCATCGGCGGCGGCGGCGGCGGCACCCGCCGTAGAGAGGGGGTGGCAAGGGGTTTTATAGGGAGGTGGCAACATTTGGCAGCCTGCATTTTTTGGAGTGGTTTTTGAGTACTGAGAAGCTGTGTTTTTGTAGAATGGCTTAATTAGTTATTTGTACGAAGTAATGTGTGTGTGTATATATACACAAAGTATGACAGTGCTGCTGTACAGTTCCGTGTGGTTTGCAATATTTTATATATTTGTTTTTGCATTAAAAGTTAAATCAATTCGTATCATATACCGAATATAACATGATCTCTTAATGTCATAAATAAAATCTTTAATGTGAATCTTGGTAAATCTAGTATTATATTAATAAGATGGTAATATATGTCATGTGAAAATAGCATAAGATATTATACATAGATAATATTATTATAATTTTGAATTGAATTAAATGGCAAAGTCACTTGAGATAGTAAATATTAATAATTAATGTAATTTTAGATCAATTATAGTTATTTTCACAATTTTGTTCTTAATGCGAAAGAAACGAGTTAGTCTCATATGTACTCTTTGTATCATATTGAAGAAAAAATATATTGTTTGAGACGAATAGTACGAATGAAGACGTACACCCATTTGTGCGTCCCAATATGAACTCCGTGATATATGTATTATCGATACGAACGAACTACGTAGTTCGTTTGTTTCGTTAGTATCACATTTTGATTTTTTTATATATGATTTTGAACTTTTATTTGGGATCTCAAGCAGGTTTAATAATCGTGACAGCCTCTAATGTTCTGCTTTTACTTGTTGTCATATCATACATTTCTCTGCGAAAGTTCCAATCGATCCCTTCATGTTTCTCCACCAATATACTTCTCTCAAGTCGCGATGCATCTTTGTACCTTTTGGATGAGCGGTGTAAGGTGTGTTATGAGTTTTTTCTAGTATTTCGCTTCTTAAATTCTCGTTATTTGGCACACACAATCTTCCTTCAAAAATTGGAATATCGTCTAGAAAACACAATTTATATTACTTGTCAGGACTTGCTCCTTAATCTTGCTCAAAAATTTATCATTCCTCTGAGCACCTTTTATTGTTCTTTGAGCATCGGTTGTGCCATGTGTGTTGCTCCCACCCCGTGGACCCGATACATTAACATGGTTATATCATGAATTAACTTGATCAGCTTATAGATTTGACATATGGTCAAAATTAAATTTTGAAGTATAGAGAAGTTGTTTAGTTATTGTGAATTCATTAAGTTGAGATTGACACACACATATATATACTAAGTTACATATTGCATGAAGTTTATGGTCTACATAAGAATTGGTATGCGTGAGGACAGTGTAATAGCATTTTAGTTGGCAGAAGAAAAGGTATTGGTGAATTGAATGGTGGGGACATGCAGTAGAAATATTGGAGAAATTAATAAAATGGGTGGGCCAAATGTGCTTCACACTTTCGTCCTTGTCGGAGGACAAGCAATATATTACTTTTTTAGTTTTTTTATTTAGTATTTCACTCCTTCAAAACAGATCGTTGGTTTGTATGGCTTTAACGTAATTCATGTTTTTATAATTGTATTTTCCTGAATTTGATAGCACACACTTTTAATTTCATCCGGAACATTCATTTGATCTCTATCCTTCTGGACTATGTTCTATATATATATTTTGATCTCTAAATACATGCATGCTTGTATAAGTTTAGAGTTATTAAAATTTGGTTCGTTCTCTACGGGCTAATTTAAAATGACTCATTTATTTAAGACTCATTCAACTTTTCAACTTAGTCTGATGATGGGTGATAAGGTGGATTTTAATGATTTAAAAGATTGTTTCTAGTTGGTTTTTGTATTAGTTTGTGTGGTTGTAATCGTATTTATTTTATAGTGTCGATTTCATATTTTCGTTTATTTTACTTTATTTTTTTAGGTTCTCGTATTTTTAAGATCGATAATAAGATAATTTGAAAAATATAGTATTAACGTTCGTCTTAATAAGATTATGTAGTTGTTAACGGATCTAAAATTGAGATTGAAATGAGGAATAAAGAGCCAAAATAAAATTGTTGTTCGTTGTAGTTACAAAAGTGATGATCGCCATTTTTTTACCAAAAAAATTATTCCCGAAATATACCAAAATAACGATTGTCGTTTTAGCAAGTACAAAAACGGCTAGCACGCGAAATCCAACTTTATGATACTTATCTTGTGTAATATTTATCCTACTAGGTTTAATATCTATTAATAAGTGATTTATTTCATTTTATGAGACAATTTCTATTAGGGGTGAAAACGGATCGAAAATACGGGCGGATAGTACTTGTTCCGTATCATAACCCATATATTTTTCTTGGATTCGGATTCGGATACGGGAAAGTCGGATTCGGATACGAATTTGGATTATTCGGGATACGGACATAGGACGGATATGGTACAGATCCGGATCGGATTCTAATAAATATAATCGGATAATATATTTCATACAAAAACTATTGACACAATATTTTATAGAAGAAATAATATAAATTATAAGAATTGTATCAATTAAAAAAAATACAATTTTTAGGATCAAGAAAGTACAAAATAAATTAAATAATTAAATACAAAGTATTTACCAATAATGAAATATGCATCTTGAAATATAATTCGAGAATTCAAAATCGACAAAAAGTAGTTTGCAAAGTTTAAGAACCATAAGTGTATAATACAAATTTTGACATGAAGTGCTAACAAATAAAATAACATTTAGCAACTAAATTAAAATCAGATTGTTACACACATATATATAATATAAAATAATAAATATTTAAAAAATTCAGATATCTGAATTTGTTATGCGGATAATATCTGACAAAATACTGAAAATTTCGGATACGGGTGGATATTATGTAATTCGAATCGGATTCCGGATCTGAATTCAAATTTTCGGATTCGAATCCGAATTTGACCGAATATTGATTTTTCATCCCAAATTAGATCTCGATCGGATACGATTTCAGATCGGACGGATAATAACCACCCAAATTTCATCCCTAATTTCTATACACTTTTCTACGGGTTTTGAGATTACGGTTTGCACATAATTTTCCTGTATAGTTTTGTAACCTTGGTGGAGAATTAAAGTTCGGAAATTAACAACTAAAGATTGTGAATTCTACCACAAAGAGAAGTTATGAAATTTATTCCTTGTTTTGAGTATGACTAGGTAAACAATTTGTGATTCTAAATATTTGTAATTAATACTTTAATTTATGAAGTTATAATATTAACTCTTCATTTTTCTTCCGATTAATTGTTTATGTTTATTGGTTATAATTCTTATGTTTTA
The DNA here is from genome assembly GCA_026898415.1 of Leonotis leonurus. NCBI lineage: Eukaryota > Viridiplantae > Streptophyta > Magnoliopsida > Lamiales > Lamiaceae > Leonotis > Leonotis leonurus. Next base: position 214,499 of record JAPKLX010000105.1, on the reverse strand, counting down.
ATACTTATCGCTATTTTTACATGTTTAGCGGAGATAGTTGAATAGTAGAAGGAAATTCTAATTGTACTTTTTGTAACTAATTTATTTTTCTTGCAATCTTTGGGAAGATAGAGATTAAACTAGACAACTATCAGAAAATGTCCTATCAGAAGTATGCGGTTATAATTGTGATCTTTCGCCCTAGTTAGATTATATTTGCATATGTACACGAAAATCTATGTAGCAGTTAAATTTATGTGAGAATATGTTTAAATGCCCATTTTGAAAATATTGATGTAAAAAATACCCAAAACATCAACTTACATGTCAAAAATACCCATTTGATTTTTTAAATATTTAAAACTACATTGATTTCATAAATTCTTATACAATTCATGACACACTCTTACACATTATTTAAAATAACAATTGACTTACATATTTAAATTAAAATATAGATTATATTTTTGACTATTATGTTTTTTTTCTTCCATATATAGCTATGGACCTCTCATATACCATGGACCTCTCACATATCATATATCCTACCTACCTCATATATCATACATAAATTTCATTACATAGACCTCCCACAAGTTTTTTCTCTCTATTCCCATCAATTTATCCTCGTATATG